>JAOYMU010000077.1:9270471-9281948 GCA_025802295.1 Psammodynastes pulverulentus
CCCCTCCCCCCCTCCTCCTCCTCTTGAACTTTGGAACATAAGGTCCGTTGATATATTTTATTTATCAGATACTCTAACTTGGTAAGAGGCTATTGATATATAAAGGAAAATGTTTCCTCTGTCCATTTGTGTCCGGCTCTAGGGGCAGTGGTCATCACTGTTGCTTAGCCAAGCAAGCCAGGTTTTCTGAAGACATTTTCATGATCATGCAGCCAGCAATACTATTCACCGGGGCGCATGGAATGCTGTTACCTTCCCATCAAAATGGTACCTATTTATCTACTCGCATTTGAATGCTTTCAAGCTGCTAAATTAGCAAGAGCTGAGGCAAGAACAGGAATTCACCCCATCATGCATTACTTAGGTCTTGAACCTGCACTGTCAGCTTTCCAGTTGAAAAACGCAGCATTATTAACCGCCTCATGCCCCTTAATATCTTATAGAGAATCACAGAAGATTCCAAGAATGTATTGCACAGCACTATTTATCTAGCAAATCTGTTTCCTCTTTCCATTAAATTAGAAATTTCCTTCAAGGTTATTGAAGATGGGGAAAGACTTTATGAGTCAAGCATTTTGTTGAAGTTTTGGAAGAGGATATGGCCCTCAAATTACATTTGGATAGTTTTGTCTAGTAGAAGAATAATCAACAAACATACCCCCAAATATATACTGTCTAAACAATATAGAAATAATACGCTTCAATCTGCAGGAAGAATAAATGACTATGTAATAGTTAGCATTTTTCTTTCATATGAGAACATGCAAACAATTTCAGTCACCTTTGAGGGAAAGACCAACATAATTAGAAAGCAGTAAGTATGTTGCAGTTCCTGGTGTCATCAAAAGGTATTTGACAACAGTGTGTTGAGTGATTACAAAAATACGTTGGAATAATAGACTCTGATTGTGAGATCGGGATATAACATCTTTTGTGGTACTGTTTAAATGTTGTGTGTAGGGCTTTCACTTGCATCTGAAAGTGCATTAATTGTTTTATACCATGGATTTGAACATAGTGTAAAATAAGGTTGATTGTATACATTTTTATCTCAGAATGGCCTTGGATGTTTTGTTTTTTTTAAAAAACCAGAGAATCTATGTTATAAAATTCCAGATGGCTAACTTATTGATGCCAACCAGATTCTGTGAACGTGCTGTCTTTTTGAGAGCACTCAATAATTGTAGCGTTAACCAAGCAAAGGAGAAAGTAGGTGTTTCATCATGCTAGAATATTTTTACAATGACACCATTGTGGATCTTAGCAAAGAAAACAACCTTAGTATTGCATCACAGCCTTAAAATATCAGTGCAAAGGTGAATGGCTGGAAACTTAACTCATGTACCGTAGACTTTTGCCATCCTACAGAATTCAGGTTGTTCCTCAGATTTTTAGTGGAGCCAATACAATTCTGCCTATTAAAGAACAGTTGCAAAAAGGGAAAAGACAAAGCCAGCCAGAAAAGTTGTTTCTGAAGAAAGTTGGTTTTATACTAGATGATGGGAGATAAATAAAAATTTGTGGGACAAAACTAATCAACTTTCTGCTGATCTACACAAGCTTTATTAATGAACAATGCTGAAATAGACATTAAAATCTTCCTCCTGAGCAGCTAAGAAAAAATGGAGTTATTACCTAACTACTCATGAAAGAATATTATCTCTCAAGTCAAAGAACTGAAATCTCAGGATAGATTTGATGTTGTTGCAATCAAGGGCTTTACATTCAACAAAAGCATGCATCCTTAGTCATTCAAACAGAAGCTAAAGTTGACTTAGTAGCACTCACTACTGATAGCTGATTAAAGGGGAAAAGATCACTTTTCTATCTAATCCTTATCTGAGAAATTCACTCTGTTAATTTCAACAAACATGCCCAACTGAAGGACAGCTAAGCATCTTAAATTGTTAGATTATTAGAAGGGGGTGGGGGCTTTTGTGGGAATCCTCTTTTAGAATACAGTTGTAAGTATTAGCCTTTTCCAGCTAGGTAGTGTTGGAAAAATACATGGAGAACTTTCATTGTTTAGATGTTGGATTGGTTGACGATTGTTGAAGAAAACAGACCTTAGGTGTAATTAAGCAACACACACACACACACACACACACACACACACACACACACACACACACAGGCATTGGTATGAGATGAGTGATTTGAATATTGTTTTTACATTTTATACTACAAGAGTATGGGGGTAATTTCAGGGAGCACTAGAAGTTTCTGGCATGTTTATAACACTATGATTAAATCAGTTGATTTATTTTCTTCTTTAGCTTTTTGCCACAAACAAGCATCATATGTCTCTGGTTAGAAAAGCTGGGAGCTTTATTTGATGAAATAAAGGAATATTTAGAATCAGAAAAAGTTCTATGCCCCAAAGCAATTGTAACTAAAATCCTGAATTCTTCCTAAAAACAAGATGTAAAAGAAAAATAGAAAACACCACATCAAATCGTGTAGGTTTCATAGTCTGTACATACATGCAGTCTTCGACTTGCAAGCATTCGTTTACTGACCATTCAGTGTTAAATGACTATTATGATCAATTTTCATACTTATGACCTTTGCACTGGTTTTGCAGCATCCGCACTGCCACATTACCAAATGTCCAGTGCTTGGAACTGGCATGTATTTACAATGGCTGCAGCATCCTGGGGTCCTGGGGCTGTCATTTCCAACCTTGCTGGGAATATTCTCACAAGCAAAGTCAATGAAGAATGCCAGATTCACTTAAGAAGCATATGATTCTCTTAACAACGGTAGTGATTTGCTTAACAACTATGGCAAAAAAGACTCATCTAACTGCCTTGTTTAACAATGGAAATTTTGGGCTCATCATGGCCAAGGACATGTATCTGTATGTCAAGGACTATTAGTACTGTCCTATGTCCCACAGTATTTAACAGACTTATGAGTGATTTGGATGAAGGGTCAGAACAGGGATCTACAACCTTAAATACTCAAAGAGCCATTTGGACCTGTTTCCCACAGAAAAGAAAACACCTGGAACCAATAATTTAAAAATCAGTGTCACTGGGTGGATGTGGCCAACTCAATGTTACTCACTCCCACTCAGTCACTGAGTCTCCATCCCCCGCCATCCCCCTAACCTTCTCAGGCCAGGTGAAGAGTGATGGGGAGGGGAGGGGTCAGCCAGTGGTGGGATCAGCCAACAGGGAGCAGCAGCAGAGGGCCAAAAGAGCCATATGTGGCTCCAGAGCCACAGGTTGCAGACCCTCGGGTTAAAAAATAAGATTATCAAATTTGTGGGAAGCACAAGGATAGAAGAACAGAATGAGAGCCAGAGTGATGAGGATGGTAAAAAATGTTGGAATACAAATAGAAATATCTGGATGTTATGCAAAGTAAGCTGCAGAGACACATTAAGTGCGTTTGGTAGCCAACCTCTCTCACTCTTAGCCCAACATATCTAGTGAGATTGCTGTTGTGGGGAAAAATAATACTAAGCACTTTGCTGTACTTAGATACGAGTAGTCTTGACATATGAACACATGGAGTTGGAGTTAAGAGCTGAACAGAGGTTTTGAAGAAGAGACTGGAAAGTCATTTGTCTGAAATGGTGTAGACAGAGTCTCCTGCTTGTGTAGGCGGTTGAATTAGAAGACCTCCAAGATCCTTTCCAACTCAGTTATTCTGTTAAGATCAAATGAAGATCTTGATTCTGGGTTGGTCAGACTAAGCCTGAAATACTCGTTCTGCAGCATTTTAAGTAATTGAAAAGCTGGAGGTTGTCCAGAGGACAGCAGTTGATAAGGCACCTGGAAGGAAAAACTTAGAAGGAATGAGCAAGCCACTGGAACACGTTCAATGCTAAGTCTGGAAAAGAGAAAAAATAACAGTTGTTCAAAAAAGCATCTCCAGCCAATGGTCTTTGCTGGTGTTGTTTAAATAGAGGCTTCATGGCCATCGGTCAAGGATAGTGTGATCATGGCTTCCTACATCTGATTCTAACCAAAACCAAACCAGCCACATTATGGTTCTGTGTGAGGTGTGAACTCCTTCACTTTGCCTAATTTCCCTGGCAACAGTTCCAGAATCTCACAGGTCTTGTCTAACCTTGTAATGTTTCACTATTCTTAAAAAACGGAAAGACCCCTATTGAGGTCTTAGGGGTCCTTAGAAGATCATTTTTAGTACATAGAGAAACAACTATATAAACAGCTGTTTATTTAAAAATATAAAACCTGAGGATGTTTCACTCTTTCCCCCAAAGGAAGCAACATGTGTTTGATGCCCCAGACTTCCTAGTCAGTTGCAAAAACTCAAGAACTCCATGGCCTATATCCAAACCTCCCATTTACTTCACTGAATAAATGCAAGATACAATTATCAATTGCATAAAAGCCTTCGGATGGTTCTTCCTTATGCAACCATATCGCATGACACCATTTAACATGCAATATAGTTTGCCGGAACTTCCTGTGTTAGAAAACTGTTTACAGAATAGAGTTCAACAGATTAATGGGTTTAAAAACTAAGCTTTTCCATAGAATTCTTCTTCTTAAAAGCTCACCTAACCCACCGTGGTAAGACTACTGATAACTGGAATAATATCATGTATTCCAGTATTGTATAATATTGTGTATTGTGCTGGGAAAAATTATCAGATGTGCCCAGGGCTAATTATTCCATGTTGTACATTTGCAAAAAGCCATGTAAGCTGCAATTAAGGAAACCATTTTAAAACAGAAAAATGTTTATTATTTATTTTTAAGAGGTTCTAAAGTCTTTTTAAAAATATATCATTGGTTTATTCAGTCTAGTGGCCCTCTGGTGAATATATTAAACTGTCTCTCTTGTGCAGTTATTATAGCTTTTCTGTGGGAAACATCAGATAAAAAAAATCATAGTATTTCTCATATATTTTTAGAAGAAACTCCTTCATGGATAAAAACAGAAGAACCTCTCAGCAGATGTAATGAATGATGAAATTTTTGAAAAAAATAAGAATTTAGTTCTATATTACTTCAAAGTCCCAAAGAGACTAACAAGACATTATTAGTTTCCAGCAAATTAATTTTAAAATTCTGCCTAAAAACGTATAACTTGCTTCTCAGATGCCTAGAGATTACATTGCTTTATAACACATAACTAGAAAACCCTTCAAATTCTTTTTTTTAATTACAATTGGGATACTTTTGCTCAGGCATTATTTTACCACTAATATTTTATCCAGAATAAAAAGCTATATCAATACACAAAAGTCTCTATGAGAATTTTTACTAACCAAGCTGCCCTCCCAATACAACAGTAGACCCAAGACAAAGGAAATACCCACCAACTTTGAATTTCAAAGATTCACAGATTTCTGGTCATATCTAGGTCCCAGAATATAATTTTAAGGCACTATGAGGTGGTGACCTTTGAAACTACACAGATCTATGGAGAATATTAGTAAAAGAGATGTTGACTTGCATAATAAGAGAAAGGCAAGATAGAAATATAATAAACTATACAAATGGGATATTTTTAATTGCATGAGTTGCCTAAACAAGGAACTGTTGAAAAGTTTTGTTTTATGATTTAGGACTAGGCTTTTATACTTTTAATTTGTGTGACTTAAAATACCAATTAGGAAAACAGGGAAAATACAAATTAGAACAGTTTATGAATATGCCTTCAAGTCTTTCTTAACACTTGGTAGCAGGAAGAACCATGTCCATACAGGATTGGTGATTTTGGAGGGAGGGAGCGGAGTGGTTTCAGGAGTGGTTTCTAGATTGAGAGGGAACAACTGGCAAAAAGGTACCCAGCTAGGTCTGTGCCTTAGGCAAGAGTAGCACTTATGGTCTCCTGATTTCTACTCTGGTGCTTTTACCCCTACTGAACACCAAAGTACACCCCAGGTCTCAGTGTCAAATGGTCATAGATCACCAATTTGGATAAATCAAATGGGACAAAAAAAGGGGGAAGATTGAAAAACAAGGAGACATATAATATCTTTCAGAAAGTACTTTTTATGCTCACATGTTCTCATTGTGTCCAGCCACACAGATGAGAAACCCAAAGGCCCAAAGTCCTTTAAAGTTTTTCCAGGAGTCCATCAACTTATCAAAACTCAGCAACAATGCAACAAAAATTGGAAAACATGGTTAGCTGCCATTTTAAGAACTCCTTTATTATTCTAAGCCACTCAGCCCCAGCTTCAGCAATTTTGGGTGTGTGCGTGTGGACTTCAAACCCCAGAATTCTCCAACTGGCATGGTCATTAATGAGAATTCTGGGAGCTGGATTCCACCAAAATTGGAGAATTGCAAAACATTGTCGTGGAATGAAACTGGAATATTTCGTATATCACGGACATTCCCTCACTCTTGGGCTGGAATAAAAAACACAAAAACCCATTCACTATTGCAACAAAGCCAAAATTAAAAAAGTCACACCTGCCGTAATCCTCAGATTCAGGATATTTTTCATCTAGCTGACATTCCACCTATGTTTTGCTCAGTCAAAGAAGATGTTAGGGTGCTGGATTTTGCCATACATTAAAGCAGTATCTCTGTTTTTAGCTCACATCTCTGACCAGCCTCATATAAAATTTGGTATTTCAGGGATCTGCCTCTCTCTAGCGTTGCAAATGGGCCTGAATTTAAATCTCCACATCTCCTGTTGGGTTTCTTGGCAGTTTTCAATATGATTCCTTGGTGATGGCTGATCAAGCTTGCTGGCAGCACCGGCAATCACATCCTGCTTTCCAAAAGATACTTAATGTTCCGTTAATTGCTGAACCCATCTGTTCTGATGGCTACATATAGTACATACTTCTCACTATGGACAATAATTCAATTAACTCCCCCATTTATGCAGGAATGTGAAATTTTTGAACCACAGTGCAGGGCTCATGTACACATCCATCCTTCTTCCTGTTCATCAGTCAAGGAAAATAAGAAAATTCACAGAACCCCAACTATCAACCAGATATAAAATCTCAATCTCCCATCAGTTTTTACTCGTTTAACATTCAGCTCTTAATCTTTGTGGAGGGCATATTAATTGTTAATCATGTGTGTTTACTGTGCCATCTGTTTGGGTGGGGAACATGATTATAAAGTTTCATCACTACCTAATCCTAAACTTTGTGACATTTGGGTGAGGTCAAGTTGTGTGCTGCTGATGTGCTCTATTTTAGGAAAAACAATTACATTCTTCCAGCACTTCCTGACTGGTGTATCCTCTAACCCTTCCGTGACCATGCTGACATGGTCTTTGGGGACTTAAGCATCTGTTTTCAATTGTGAATTTTCCAGAGAGGGATCTGTCTCTTTTTATAGCTCCTTAAATACTGATCATTGCTCTACTGGCAAACCTACAAATTAAAAATTAATAGCAAAACACATAAACCTAAGGAAAAACACATTCTAAGCACAGCAACACGTTAACAATTGTGCGTACAAAGAGGAATTACGGACAGAAAGAGCGGGGAACTGCAATTCAAATGAAATAAACTATTCCAGTTAAAACAGCTGCCTACTAAATAAAATGCTATATATCCTGTGTAAAGATTTCAAGAGGCAACCATTCAAATTTTAAGAACAAAAGAAGTATGTTGTTAAAAGATAATGTTTCAGTGCTTTATATATGAAAAGAATGTTTCCTCAAGCACAGTATATTTCTTTCTATCCTTTCTTCATTTTGCCCATCTCAACAGAAGGAGAAGGAAAATCTTTATAAAATCCACTGAAATTCTTGTGCTGGGGTGGGTGGGTGAATCAATAAGGGGTCCCTGCAGGCTTTTGACCCCTAGCAACATCTCACATCTGAAAGGCTATCTCCAATACAAAGGTAAACATTGTTTTTTAATTCGCAAGCATTGTAATTTTAAGAAAGGTGACATGAAACATAATAGATGTAATGTCAGAAGATAGATTGTACAGATGTATGCAGCAGCAATATTTGGTAAACAGAACATTCATTAAAAATATTCTGAAAAGAACTGGCTAAGATCACAAGAAAAAAATACACTCTCTGCATGGAGATTTGCAATCATAAAGACCTAGAATAAAAAATGGAGAAATGAATACCATGAATAAATCTTCCCTCAACTCATCTGGCTAGGGAATTCTGCAGGTTGAAGTTCATCCATCTTCCCAGGTTAAGAAAACACCACCTCAATTTGATAATCTCAAGATATGTTGGAATTATGATTATACAATTCTATGAATTGTAATTCCAGTACATTTGGAGAGTGCCACGTTAGGAAATACTTACTATTCATTAATGGTGAAAAGAAATGCAATAATTATTGAAACACTCCTCATTATTCTTCAGTTCCTGCACCTTTGAGACAGTTTTGACTTCTGGCAAAAACTGGGCAAGGCCACCCAGTTTTCTTGGCAAAATTTTTCTTCCTAGGGCTGAGAGATTCCCCAGCTGGCTTCTGTGCCTAAGGCAGAATTAAAATTGATAAATCCCTCAGCGCCTTTCAACACGACACCAAACTTGCTCTCATTGAAACAATATAAATGGTATAATTAGCAACTGCTCACAATCTGCAATAATGAGCTTCTGCTAAATTGGGCTGGGGAAGGGGGAACTAACCAATAAATTTAATACCTACCCAAAAAGGTAGCAGTCTATGTATGGCATTCTATCTATCAGCAGAGATGATTTGAGTGTTCATTTTAATACAACATCTCTGTGTTTTACAGATTATGGTTCTTTTCCTCTTGGGATTAAGCATTTGTTATAGTCAGCTCTAAAAATATTTAAAATGAAAAAAATTAAAATTTATTTATTCAAATGTCTTGTTAACTCACTAGGCAGCGATGTGGCAATGTCTAGGTGGTAGCAGAGATGGTCATTTTAGATTGGGTAAGGCGGACTGTGGCTTAAGAAGCAACCCCAGCTTGCAAATACGCATCCATGAAATACAGCAAGGCCAGAAAATCAATATGACTGCAACCACCTTGTTCTAATAACCTTGTTTCCTAATATTAAAGAAAGAGAGAGAAAGAGAGCTGAAAATCTGGAGCTATTGTGTGCCGAGTGCCTCCAAGCAACCCTTTACCAACCTTATATTATCCATATTTGTTAGAAATCCTGGGGTTTATTTGTTCTTCCATAAATTCTGTCTCCTTTCTACAAAGAGATGCAAATTTGTGAAGCATATTGGGGAAAAGGCTCTACCCCAGCCTGGATCCTTTGCAGAAATTTCAGATTACAACATCCATTATATTTGTGTACTATTCCAGATATTCCAGAGAATAATAATTCAAATCATCTTGAAAGGTTGGGAAGCAAAATCAAACCATAAATTGCATGAACTTGTTATGTTGTTCAGAGTCATTTGACTGTGAGATGGACAGTTATATGCAGATAGTCCTTGAACCATAAGCTACAAAATCATAAATACCGTATTTTTCGGACTATAAGACGCACCGGAGTATATGACGCACCTTAGTTTTGGGGGAGGAAAACAAGAAAAAAAATCTTACCTCTGCTTCTGCCTCCCAGGAATTTGCCTCCTTGCAGCAATCAGCAAGCAGCAAACAGCCTGTTTCAGTTTCACTTTCAAATTCAGCACAGCCTAATTAGCAGGGATCGGCCTCGGAAGATCAGCTGTTTCAGGCTGCAGGGATTGCTACAGCCTAATGGCAATCCCTGCAGTTTGAAATAGCTGATGTTCAGAGCCTGATCCAAACGACCATCAGCTGCTTATACGAATTAGGCCGTGTTGAAGCTGAAACAGGGTTTTTGTCGCTTGCTGCAAGGAGGCAAATTGCTGGTGGGCGGGGCTTCTGCAACATTCGATGTATAAGATGCACCCAAATTTCCACCCACTTTTGGGGATAGAAAAAGTACGTCTTATACTCCGAAAAGTACGGTACATGCCGATTGCCGAGCACTTGAATTCTGATCACGTAACTAGAGGGCCACTGTGGTGATCATGTCACTTTTTTCAGAACCACTCTAATTCTGGATGGCCATTAAAGAAATAGTCATGCTGAAAGTCAAAGACGATCTGTAAATATGAAGAATAATTCAAAATAAAAACTATGTTTTCATTGGCAGAATGCTTACCCTAGGTATTCAATATGTTTGCTTTTCAAGAAATCCATAATCCTCCAAAGTCATTATCTATATGGAAGATCTATATGGACGATAAGTAGTACACTAGTTATGCCATAGTTAATGGCGAGCCTAGCTATCTGAAGAATTTCACTGAAATACAAGCAGAGGAAATGCAATGCACCCAATGTGGACAATTAATTTAAGCACTGTCTTTGGGATGAAGAAGATGAAAGACATAGGTTCTTCAGTAGCATTCTTGGAAGAACAGCTTTTTGTGACAGGTGGTGTACAGACCTTTTGTCCTACCTTCTCTTATCTCCAGTTAGGAAGTTACTCTTAACCTCCAGCCGAAATATATACAACTACAAATTAAACTCATTACATCTTATCATTTCCCCATGGCAAGGGAACAGATATGTCAGCCTCTGTAGTGTATAAAAACTATAATCATGCTTCTCTTAAATTTATGCATTGTTTTTAGTGCACTAAATTTTTCTCCTCCTCTGGATTATTATTGTTGAATTCACGAGAAAAGTGAATGATATTATATTTGAACGAAATTATTAAAAGCTCTGAAATGTAACCACACATAGATGAATTTACATAAGCAAGTCAACCTCTGCTCTAACTTGCTTATACTATGAATATAATAAACTATAGATAGTCCTCGGCTTACAACAGTTCATTTAGTGACTGTTCAAATTTACAAAGGCACTGAAAAAGAGACTTATGACCTTTTTCCACACTTACGACCACTGCAGCATTCCTGTGGTCATGTGATCAAAATTCAGATGCTTGGCAATTGACTCATATTTATGACGGTTGCAAGTCAGGTGATTACTTTTTGCAACCTTCTGAGGAGCAACTTCAACAGGGAAGCCAAATTCACTTAACAACTGTTGCAGTAACTTAACAACTGCAGTGATTCACTTAACACCTGTGGCAAGAAAGGTTGCAAAATGAGGTAATGTCTTACTTAGCAAAAGTGTTACTTAGCAACAGACATTTTGGGCTCAGTTGTGATTGTAAGTTGAGGACTTCCTGTACTAGACAACCTATGACCCACTGAATTATTGTTTTGGTGAATTTTTTTTTATCATATTCCTCAATGCCTTCAATAATGACAGCCTTTCTAACACATTGGAAAAATTCTTTAAAATTCAGGAGATATTCAGCCTTGAAGGTAACTCTTGTTGAACAGTATAGCACACCCCAACCTTAGTGGTTGACATAGGAAACGTTTCATGACGCTTTGTATTTTGCCATAAAATGCTATAAATGTTTTTATATCATAAAATTTGCCAAATATCAATTCCATGGGAATCGAGGGTCCCAGATGTTGGATGCAAATGCTGTAAATTAAGCTACCATAAAACCTCTATTTGAACGCCATGGCGCTCTATTTTTCAACCCTTCCGCCGAGGTGGCGCTCAAATAGAGGT
>JAOYMU010000077.1:9311548-9326990 GCA_025802295.1 Psammodynastes pulverulentus
GCAATATATAAAAAGATAGATAGATAGATAGATAGATAGATAGATAGATAGATAGATAGATAGATAGATAGATAGGTATGTATGTATATATATAAATATATAGGTGTATAGAAGTAGAGAGTATAGAAACAAAACAGAGTGATACAGCTGAATAATTTTCAAATCTGGACGTAACACTCTAATATATTCCTTTGCCATCAGTATTTCTAAGATAATGTTGTTTTACTATTATTAGTAAGGAGCTCTGGTGACTTACTTGTGACTATGGTTACGGCTATAAGTGCCACCTGTGAATTCCCACATATGGTTTCTGTAGCTGAGCACTAAATCACCAAGAATGCTAATCCTTTTGGTGAAAACATACCTGTAAAGGGGAACTTCCCACCATTATTTTTTTTATTCTGAAGAATGCCACAGCAGAACCAAACCATGACGACATGGTCTCTACCAGAGAAAAGATAAGATGTGTTGCTTCTATGAAAATTCATAGTAAACCCCTTGAGGAACGATTAGTTGTTCAACCCTGTGGTTTCTGTGTTTCACAACTGGGGAGTAACCAGTTGTTTTATCTGGACGCTGGACAGCTGGTTATGAAGAGATCGAAAACAATATTGCTCCACAGGCATCTTGACAAGGTCACAGGTCCAATTGATAAGGCCTGATAAATACACAGCAGGCTGATAAGGCCTGATTAAATATATAGCAACCAGTAATGGGAGTTTTTTCACCATGCTACTAAATTATTGTCCCTTGTGAAATGACCTCTGACAAAGGCCGGAAATTTAGTCTTCCAGCCTCCTGCTAACTGTGCTTGATGTCATCCAGATATAGAAGCCCTGTGTTAAAATTTGAGACCCTTCCTAAGGCCCCTGACACTAAACACATAGATAACTATTGTTTCTAAAGGTTAGTACTGTACTGTGTAGCTCTCACCAAATCAGAACAAACATCTGGTGAAAATTCAACATCTTCTCTAAAAGGACAGTTGGATATAGGAAGAATGTCAGTATAATCATAATAAGCAGAACCAATATTTGGATTCCAAAACTGTACAGATTAACACAGGAATAAGTCACACTGAAATAAACCAGACTTTAGTCGCAATTATAAGACTGGGGAATTGCTTTTTACTATAGATCTCCGAACAGATCTGTGTTTGATGGCCAATGAACTTTTCTGAGGGCTATTGATCTGGAAATTGTGTGATCAAGTTTGGGTCACTCCAGAAGTAGGCACAACTCATTCCTTTACTCCAGAAGATGATTGATAAATTGGGGTTGAGTAACACAAAAAGACAAAGAGAAAAAAACTTGCCTATTTTCATTAAAATAGCAGGCTCTGGAAGTACCTATTTTGGAAAACAGATTTCCTGTTACAAGATAGAACATATCCTTGAATGGGTTACAAGGAATCTGGCAGCACTTTTCCTGACTAACAAATGTTATTAAATGACATAAGATCTCCTCCTACAATTCTGGTATGAGTTACAATTAAAAGAGTAGAAAATAAGCAAGTTGTTCAAATTAAAAATCACACAACCATCATTAAAGAAGACAGGATATAAGAGATCACAAACTAATTTCCTAAAACTTGTTTTTTTTAATCAGCTGAGATTTGCACCTTCCTCCCTCCCTCCTCCACTTTTTTCCTTTTTAAAAGAGAGAATATCATGACATTACCTAGTTGGGTAGTAAAACAAACAACAAAACTGAGAGCACAGTTCAACCCTGAGCTATGTATATTCTCTTCCATTACAGAATATAAATAGACCGACATTCCTCTGAGTGGCAGAATAAATGATGACTCTGCATTAACAATGTGAACATGTAGTTAGTTTGGGGGACTTTTCTTTGGGTTTTCAAACTAATTTATAGTGCTCAGATTCCCTAATGGGCTTCTGTGCAAGTGCTAACGAGGTCTGGTTCTGCTTAGCTTTTATCAGCCGAAGCAGACTATGTGCTGCCACTTGCTGGAGACAGGAAGAGCAAGATGTAGGAATAGAATTGTTTCTGTACAAGACTGGAAAAGGATGAGCCAATTATAAATTTTCTTTTTCCAAACTCAAGAAAATATTTGGTGGTGCAGCATGGGGTAAGGGCAAGGGAGGAGGAGAAGAAGAAAAATCCTGCCTAACTGCTAAATTAGTAGGGAATAATTTTCTTCTGATGATGATGTCTTATGAAAAATAAATAACAAAAAAAAAAATTGAGAGTAGCAATAGCAATAGCACTTAGACTTAAATATTGCTTCAGTGCTTTACAGCCACAGTCAGCATATGGCCCCCAACAATTTGGGTCCTCATTTTACCAACCTTGGAAGGATGGAAGGCTGAGTCAACCTTCTTTGTAGCATTTCTGGGGAGTGTTTCTTCAACCTAAACAACTTTTAAGAAGTGTGGATTTAAACTCCCAGAATTCCCAGGCTCTCCTACAGTCATTGAGATTGAAACACATTACAGATAGTCCTCGACTTATGACTGGTTGCTTAGTGACAGCTCAAAGTTACAAATGATTTCTTCTGAGGATATTCGGATTTGAAGTTCCATTCCAATTCCACTTCAACCATTTACAACTGGGTTAAATTTGGAGTTGTTTGCAGTGTCCCATAGCCGCATAAACCTTGTTCCTGATTATTTTACTTAAAATCAGCATCTATTTCCAGTTTTCAGCTGACAGCAAACCATTGTTCACTTAATGGCTTCAGTGGTTGTTTTACAACATTTGCTTAACATCTGCTGCAAAAAATGGTAATAAATTTGGGTCAGCCACAGGGGTTCCTGATTTACAACTGTCATAAGTTATGACGAAGATGGGCTAGCCCCATTATAGTCATAACCTGCATTCTACAGCAACAGGGTTCAGCTAAAAGCTTGCATGGAAGTGGTTTTGATCTATTTCTGTTACCTTGAAGAAAAATTTGTCCCAAGTCCCTCAAACATGGGAGTGAGCTGAAATCTAAAAATATAGTTAAATGAAAGAGCAATGCTATTTTTTCCTACCTCATTCATTTTGTACAGCACTCTCCTTCTCTCAGGACAGATGTATGGTAGAAGTGTTGACACAAATACAACACATTTGCTTATTCACTTCACAAGCTTTTGTGAATTAAGCTTCTTTCTCTTCTGCCAGCTTTGCCCACGCCAGAGTTGTAACTGAGTTGCCCTGTGAGCTATTTTTTTTTTCCTGGTGTGCTTGTATGTCTCTTCTCTTAATCTCAAAGATTTTGTTTATACATTGATTTATAACCTAAGCTGACCCCAGTCTATCATCTTACCTCAAAAGTTAGGGGGGAAAAGGTGATATTTTAAAACAATTTATCATGAGTGCAAATATAGGGACCCGGTGACTCAGTGGCTAAGACGCTGAGCTTGTTGATTGAAAGGTCGGCAGTTTGGCGGTTTGAATCCCTCGTGCCGCGTAATGGGGTGAGCTCCCGTTACCTGTCCCAGCTTCTGCCAACCTAGCAGTTTGAAAGGACGTAAAAATGCAAGTAGAAAAATAGGGATCACCTTTGGTGGGAAGATAACAGTGTTCTGTGCGCCTTTGGAATTTAGTCATGCCGGCCACATGATCATGGAGATGTCTTCGGACAGCGCTATCTCTTTGGCTTTGAAACGGAGATGAGCACCGCCCCCTAAAGTCGGGAACGACTAGCATGTATGTGCGAGGGGAACCTTTACCTTTTTGATTGCAAATATGGGCTTTATTATATGATCATTGGAATTGTAGGGCAAGTAGTCCTCAACTTATAACCATTTGTTTAGAGACTGTTCAAAATTACAACAGTACTAAAAAAGTGAGTTTTTAACACTTATGACTATTGCAATACCCTGTAATCATGTGATCAAAATTCAGACATTTGGCAACTGGCATGTATCTATGACGGTTGCAGTGTCCCAAGACCATAGGATGATTTTTTGCGACTTTCTGACAGGCGAAATCAATATGGAAGGCAGATTTCATTAACAACAGTGTTACTAACATAACAACTGCAAGGATTCACTTAACAATTGTGGCAAGGAAGGTCATAAAATGGAGCAAAACTGACTTAGCAACTGGATGGCTTAGCAATAAAAATGTTGGGCTCATTTGTGTTATTCGTAAGTCAAGAATATATTCTGAGGGTGGGGGGAAAAAGGAGATGATTCTAGAGCTAATGCTCTTTGCCAGCTGCTATAACTAACACAAGCAGGTGTAAATATTGCAAAATGAATAAGTATTTAAGGAATCACAAGCATTGGAGCACACGCTTTGCACAAAATCTTAGGTTTGATCCATGGAAGTTCTAGCTAAGACAGAGGTGTCAAATTCAATTTCAATTTCATTGAGGGCCACATCAAGGTTGTGTTTGGGGGGCTGGGGTGGGCATGGCCATCTTGATGTCACTCATGTTGGGGCACCTGTGGTAGCCTGAGTGCTCTGCCAGCTAAAACGGGCTCCCGAGCTCTGTTTCTGGCTGCAACGGCCTCCTTCAACCCTCTGCCAGTGAAAACAGAGGTCGGGAGAGCTATGTGTGGCCCTCACAAGCTCCGTTTCTCATTGCAACGGCCTCCTGCAACTCAGTGAGACAGTGAGACAATCAGAGGAAAAGCTCACCTTCAGAAATTGCGAGAGCTCCATCATTAGAGAGTTTTAAGAAGAATTTGGACAGCCATATGTCTGGAATGATATAGGGCAGTGGTGGCTAACCTTTTTGGCACTGAGTGCTGAAATGGGAGTGTGCACGTGCGCACGCATCAGAAACTGGAAGAACAACTCCTCAATGCACATGCGGGAGTGCCAGAAACTGGAAGCTTAGTCACCTGGTCTTCCAGTTTCTAACGCACTTGCATCCACAAAGTCCCGCTGGCTGGGGGAGCTGCTCTTCCATTTTCTGATGCTCCCGCGTGCAGGGAGACCAGCTGAACTTGGAAGAGCAACAGGCAACAGCTGGCATGCCTGGAGAGATGGCTCTGCGTGCCACTTCCGGCATGCGTGGCATAGGTTCGCCACCGCAAATATAGTGTCTCCTGCTCGGGCAGAGGATTGAATTAGAAGACTTCCAAGGTCCCTTCCAGCACTGTTATTCTGTATTTTGCATATATAAAATACAATCCACCTTCCACTATTCCTTGCAGTGGCATAATGCTTAGCTGCTGATTTTAGGAAATGTTGAATACAACTAGTCTGCCTTCTAGCACCACCAAATTCCTTAAGCAAATGCAATATTTTATCAGGACACTCTTTTAACCAAGGGGTGACACAGCAACAACAGCCGTTCTCAGTTGTACAAGATTCCACAAGGGTGAGCAACCAGGATGAAAGGCATCACGTCTCCCAAGCCCATGGTACATAATGCCTTGGTGCATTTTTTCCATACCAGCTTTTGCTTCTCAGTAACAGGAAGGAGATTCTCAGAAGACAGTTAAAAATTCATGTGCAGCCATTTCTACCAAGAGCAGCTTTCTCTCATTCTTAATTGCTTTAATGATGCAGCCACTGACCACCATACATAAAGGCTGCCTAATGGAGAATACATTAATGTTTAAATGGCATTTTAAAAAGGAAACTCATCTGTAGGTAAGTATACGTGTTGATCCATCTCTAAGCTTATGAATGGAACCACCTATTGGAATAGGAAACCAACATGAGAATATGAAATTCAAAATATAAAGAGAAACAAGGAAGGAAGCAGTAGAAAGAAATTGCATCTGAGATGATAGGAGATCCATGCAGACTTCTCCCTCTAACTAGATATTCAGGATATTTCACTGTAGCTTCCTTTTAGGTGGGAAAATTCAACTACGGGAAGGCTGTGATATAACCAGAATGGCACACAATTATGATGGCATAGTGGTTAAAAAAATGCAGTCCTACAGGCTAACTCTACTCACTGACAGGAATTCGATCCTGACCAGCTCAAAGTTGACCAGTCTTCCATCATTCCGAGGCCAGTTAAATGAGGACCCAGATTGTTGGGGGCAATATAGTAACTTTGCAAACCACGGATCCCCAACCCCAGGGCCCTGGCCCACTACTGAGCCTTGGTTTGCTTGGGAACTAGGCCACAGAAGCGGCAAGTGAGTGAGTGACCACGCAGCTGCCATTGCACAAGCATTTTTCTCCTTACCATTATTTATTTACAAAGATTAATGGATACAGGGAGATGGTTGTATATAAGCCCCCATGTATTTGATAATTGTATAAATGTGACATAACTTACAACCATTCCTTTAGTGACCATTTGAAGTTACAACGGTACGGTGAAAAAAAACTTACGACTGGTCCTTGCACTGTTGCAGCATCTGCACAGTCACAAACTCAAAATTGGAACAACCAATAAGTGGCATATATTTAAGGTGGTTGTAGCATCCCAGAGCTATGCAATTGCCATTTTTGACTTAGTCAACTGACCAGCAAAGTCAATGGGGAAAGCTGTGGTTGAAGACTACCTATACGTAGTTCCTTCGTTATCCAAAACCACCTACCGTATTAGAAAGCTGATATTTAAATGTCACTGTTGTAATTGGAAATGAAAATTATTAATGTTTGGTAATTTCCCTAGGTTTGGAAAGCAAACATTGGTGCAAATATTTTTTTGTCACAATGAGCATGACTGTAAAAAGCAGTTATCTCAGATCTTCCTCCTTTTATTAACCTGGAGAGACGAGACAGAAAGCAACCTTAATCAATACCTCATGTAGTGATTTAATCTCTAGGAGGACTAATGGTTTGCAAATTCAGGAAAGGAAATATGTAAAATGACATTGCTAAGACTGCAAAGATCAACTGGAACAACTTAAATGCATGTCAATTATATGAACATGTTCTGCTGTATTTTTTAAGGCCAATGTGTTTCTCTCTACTGGTGAAATAGATAGATAGATAGATAGATAGATAGATAGATAGATAGATAGATAGATAGATAGATATAGGCTGGGGGGGGAGGAATAATCCGTTCGATATCTTTGCCTTTTTCTTTTTAGAGCCCCTTGTTTAAAGGAGAATCAATTACAGTTCTGAGCATAGCAGCATTTCTTGCTCACAGTATGCATTAATTATAATGTAAGTAGTGAAATTGGTCCTCTCTCTTGAAATGACCAAAAGAGGAGTCTGATAATTGCATGTTTTAAGCCAAGCAAGTGTCCCTTCTGCAGTGTGTATTCATCAAGAGCAACCTCACAAAGAACATGTTAATTTCACTGCCAAAAAACAAAACAATGCATCATGTTATCCCCCCAATAATAAAACTGCATTCTTCTAGCAGCCATGCAGGATTTTCCCCGTTTGCATCGTTTGTAATTTCTATATGTCAGATCTGTAGGTGTTTGCAATCAGAAAAGTCTATCTTTCTGTGTTGCTTGTTGACAATGCTCAAATAACAGCACCTGCTGTTTGTGAAACGTTCATAAATAAAAATGGTGAATTACTAGGGGAAGGAACTGAAACCCGTCCTCAGAATCAAGTCCTTCCCACCCTATCGCGTTGATTTCTATGGCATCTTCCTTCTATCCCATCTGTCTTGGCATGCGAGGTAATTTATTTACAAAAACACCTTTTTAAAAAACACCTTAAAAATCAATACATCTAGCCAAGATCATCATAATAAAACAAACAGTACTGGAAACAAGTATTTATCACTGTCCTTTTTTTCAACGATGGCATATCTGGAAAAAAAATTGAGCTTTTATTTTTTATTTTTTTATAGACAGCTCTAAGAGGCAATAAAGATATAACAACTCTGATGGTCCTCCCGGTCTTGGAGCTGTTGAGAAAAGCCTCCTGTTCTCTCCAACCACAGGTCTAACATCATTTATAGGAAGCACTTCACCCAACAAACCCATCACCCTGAATATTTTATAATAAGACATGCATTATGTAAGCAAAAGTCATGGCACACAGGTTAATCGTCAGCTTATAAGCACAATGGAGCCCCAA
This sequence comes from Psammodynastes pulverulentus, assembly GCA_025802295.1. Classification (NCBI taxonomy): domain Eukaryota; kingdom Metazoa; phylum Chordata; class Lepidosauria; order Squamata; family Psammodynastidae; genus Psammodynastes; species Psammodynastes pulverulentus. The sequence continues at coordinate 9,319,465 of JAOYMU010000077.1, forward strand.
ATTACCTTTGCTAAACAAGACAATTGTTTAGTGAGTTTTACTCTATTTTATGACCTTTCTTGCCATACCTCTATAAAGTAAATCACGGCAGTGGTTGTGTTAGTAACACGAATATCAAGAGAATCTGGTTTCCCCATTGACTTTGCTTATCAGAAGGTCGCAAAAGATGATCACATGTTCCTGGAATTCTGCAATCCTCATAAATGCATGCCAGCTGCCAAGGGTTCAAATTCTGATCACATGACTTAAAGTGATGAGACGACTGTCATCGGTATGAAAAAAAAATCGTAACTCAGTTTTTCAGTGCCATTGTAACTGCAAGCGTTCGCTAAATGAATGGTTGTAACTCAAAGACTACCTGTACTGAGCTGTGCCCATTTTTCTAAGCAAGGCTACGCTGCCAGTTTATTACAGGGAAGAGGTGGGAACTTCTTCCTTGTCCACTAATCACCTCCAACATGGAATGTCCCCTTGTTTATAAGTAGCAAAAGCAGCTATTACAGCAACCGTAACCCATAGAATCATCTCTATCCAAGATGACATAACCAAGTTTCGGTTTTTTAAATCAGATATTTTTTTTAAAAAGTGAGATACCCATTTCAGTTGCAAATTCTGAACTTCCTTGAGAACCTAGAAAAATCAAAAGCAGAAAAGGAGATGCAATTCTGTGTGTCCAATGGATTTTCTTTATTGGGGGGGGGGGGGATGACATCATGTGGAAGGAATTATGTAGATAAATACTAGTTTCCTCTGCAACAATTGTTTAAGGATAACAAATACTCTGCAGAGAAGGGCATGTGGAACAGACAGAATTTGGGGTGGTAGTAATAGAGAGCTAGTTTGGTGTAATGGTTAATGTTTTAGGCTAGAAACTGGAACTTAAGCAAAAAAATCCTGTTTCAGTACAAAGCCTTGGGCCAGTCACTTTCTTTGAGCCCTAGGAAAGAGGTAAATGGCAAATCACTATGAAAATTTCTGAAACATTTTGCCAAGAAAACTTCAGGGACTTCTCCAGGCAGACTCAAGAATCACACATGACTGAAACAAAAGAAAAAGGGCGTTGGTCTTACCTGATACGCTCCTTCTCAGGGTGTGGTGATAGAATCTAGGTAATTTGGGATGATTCTCATCTCACTGCCCTTTAGACTGAGTGCAAAACTGAGGACATGCCTCCTTGCCAACAGTCCCCAGTTTTGACGATGCCATAATGATGTAATTAACCAGTCTCTGGTTCTATAGTGTCCGCAGTTGTACCCTGGACCAGATAGCCTCTAGGGTGGGCCTGGATTCTATCACCACACCCTGAGATGGAGTGTATCAGGTAAGACCAACACCCTTTCTCCAATATGGTGGCAATAGAATCCAGGTAATTTGGGACATACCCAAGCTGCTTTCTTCTACGGGTGGGCATCTGCCTGGTCCTCAGTGCTAACACTCTCTGAAGGACCCGCCTGCCAAAGGTTGCCTCAGTGGAGGCAAAGGTGTTGAACCTATAATGCCTGATGAAAGGCGTTGGCGATGACCATGTTGCCGCTCGACAAATTTCCTCAACTGAGGCTTGAGTGGTCCATGCTGCCATCATGGCTGTGGTCCTTTTAGAGTGCGCTGTTAGCCTTCTTGGTCTTGGCAAGTGATGAAGATCATAAACCTTAGCAATAGAAGCTCAAAGCCACCTGCCTATGGTGGAAGCCATAACCTTCTGTCCTAATGTAGTTGGTTAAAAAGAAATGAATACGGCTTCTGTTTTTCTGAAAATGGCAGTCCTTTTAAGGTAAATGTGGAGAGCCCTCCTCACATCTAAGGTGTGCCATTCTCTTTCCCAGGCATGTGACGAATCCGGGAAATTTGGCAAAATCAATTCCTGAGCCTGGTGACTTTTGGAATGAAGGCGGGTTCGAGCCTGAGCACCACCCTGTCATGATGGAACACACAGAGGTCCTCCCACACAGAAAGAGTCGCCAACTCTGATATTCTCCTGGCCGATGTAATTGCCACGAGGAATACCACCTTGTAATTAAGAAAATGCAGGTGAGTAGTCCTTAACGGCTCAAAGGGCTTAGTCGTGAGCGCTTGTAACAGCTTGGACAGATCCCAGGTGGGGTATCTATGAATCACCAGCAGTTTCAAATTGGTGGCCCCCTTTATAAATTGACATACTACCAGATTCTGAGCTATGGACTCCAGCTCCCCACAGGAAAGAACTGAAGCCAGGGCCGCAACTTGCCTGTGAATAGTGTTTGGTGACAATCCTCTGTCTAATCCAACCTGGAGAAAGTCCAACAACTGAGCTACTGATAGGTTGGTATAGTCGATGTGACTCTTAGAACACCATTCACAGAAGGCCTTCTAAGTCACATTGTAGATCCAGTTGGTAGATGGTCATCTGGCAGCCTGGATTGTTTGAATGAACCTGGAGGAGAATTTTTCCCCCATCAGAAATCTCAGCTCAAGTGCCATATGGTCAACTGGAGCCACTGTGGTTCCAGATGGCTGATTGGATCCTGGCTGAAGGAGATCCTCCTCATCTGTCTCTGCAGTCACTCTGAAAAGAGCAGCTCAGTAGGGTCTGTTGCCCCGGCTGCTGTTTCTGACCATGTGGAATCAGTACCCAGGTGGGTCGTACTCTTGGCCTTAAGAAGTAAGGCCTTAAACAAATGTGGTCTGAAAAGTCCCTTGAAATATGGTTGCTCAGGTGCAAGGCCCTCCTCCTCCTCTGACAACTCCTGATCAATTTGGCCCTCTTCTTCAGATGAGTCACTCTTTGCTGTAGATATTGGGGAGCAAGGGCCCTGCCAGGAGGAAAGGTCATGCAGGCCATGAAGTGACTGTTGCCTCCCCTGAATAGGGACCCAACCAGAAAACACCGATGCAGGCTGTTGATTCTGTTGTCTGCCCGCTACAAAGCTCCGCTTGACCACCTCTGAAATCCATCTCTCAACTTCTTGCGGCATGTCTGATTCACAATCCCTCACTGGGCGCAGCCCCGCCGCAGTGAGAGTGAAGGTAGCCTCGGGAGGGTTCCCTGTTCTCTTGTAGGTTCCTATCCTCTGATGAAAAGGGGATAGCAAGAATGGCACAATGGGCCCTGGTGAAGAAGCCAGAGCTCTGCTTTGAGATAGACCCCTCTCTTCAGCGCCCTCTGGAGGCCAGTCTTGGTACCCTGACCTATGTCTTGGAATACTCTGAGTAGAGAGATCCAATGGACATTCTGAAAGGGAGCAGGATATGAAGCCTGATCCTCTAAGGCACATCGGAACTTTGCAGCTCTCGCGGGCCACATAAAATGATGTGGCAGGCCATATTTGGCCCGCGGGCCTTGAGTTTGACACCTGTGCTCTAAGGAATTGAACTGCTGCACTTCTCTGTTTCTTTGGTCCCCTTGGCCACCTGTTTCTCTAAGGCTCTCTGAAGCCTTTTTTTAGCCTTCTCCTGGGCTTTGGAGGCCCTCTTGCTAGACAGAGCTTTGGCCTTAAGCTTTGCTGTAGTTTCTTTAATCATACTCCCCAACCTAGAAGTGCCTTTGGAGTGCCCAGCCTTCCCATTGGAGTTGGTATGAAAAGTGGGAGTCACCATCTTGTGCCCAGCTATGTCTGTCAAGTCCCCAAAGGACTTATCTGAACCCCTTGCTGAGTTCTGTAGGCACCCTGCAGCTCTATAGGCTGGTGCTCCGTGACCATGTTTATGGTCTCCGCAGTGTAAAACCTGCCATTGGCCCCTGGGGTGATGGTTAACCCTTAATAGCCTGTCAAACTCAACGCTCTAATGATCCGGTCCATTTAGCGATCACAGAATCCTTGCACTGACAGCACGCTGAATGCCTGCCTGCCGCCACTCTCTCAGCTGTCCAGCGGCATCCTCTTGGAGTAATCACTGATCAGGATCTGTGGTCCCTTAAGGGCAGGCAGTCAAGGTGGAAACTCCAATTCTGCGGGTTAGCTAGTCCTTGCCTTTTCGGCTGTGGCATGTCAAAAGTTTTTCCATCGTTTTGCTCCTGTCAGGCTGGAAGCCGAAAGGAACTTCAAGGCTCATGCTTCCAGCCGCCTCCCACTGCTCTGGCTGTAGCACGCCTTTGGCTACTGCCCTCCCTGAAAGAGAAGTGTTCAAATAAATCTCCAACTCTCTGTGCAGTCCGCAAGATCAAGCTAAGAGCTCTTCATTCTGGATGCTGCCATGCCTGTCAAATGATAGTGGTTTTTAGCCAACGGTCCTTCATGCTACAATCAAAATGGCACCTGCTGTCAACGTTCTCCACGTCTGACAGCTTCTTTTTTTGGCGCCGAAAAAACTCCTTGACAGTGGGCTGGAGCCGACGGCTCTTCATGTTGTAAATAGGTGCAGCTGCCCTATTCAGATTCTGGCAGCTGGAAAACCTCTGTAAAATCCAGGCAAAAACAATTCTGAGTTTAGAATGAAATAAATGCTATGAGCCTACACTAACACATCTAATTGAGTGATAGACTGAATTGAAACTGGGGATAGTTGGCAAGGAGGTGTGTCCTCAATTTTATACTCAGTCTAAAGAGCAATGAGACAAGAGTCATCCCAAATTACCTGGATTCTATTACCACCACACTGGAGAAAAGAATAGTAGTACTAGTTTCTACTTAATATTCTTATTAATGAGCATTATAATGGTTCATCTTACAATAACATACCACAAAAGTTAACCAAATGTATGGACATATCAAATTGTTTTTTTTAAACAATGATTTGGTATCAGCTTTTACAAATGCCGTGTTCATTGAGCAACTGAAGTGGAGGAAAAGAATCTGTAAAGATTTCTACTAGAAATTGGGAGAAAATAACCCCCTTGCTACAGCGTGTATATAGCTTTTTCTAAAGGGCATTCTGGAATGAACTCTTAATTTTTCAAGGCAGATTAAATACACAAAAGCTCACGTTAATTACAGCCAAGAGTTCTGGGCAATTTTCCACAAAAGCAGGTGCAGAGAATATACAAGTTTCTTATTGATTTAGAAACCTTGTAATGGTTAGACCAGGGTTTCTAAATCTCAGCCATTTGAAGATGTATGGACCTCAACTCCCAGAATTCCCTTGCCAACATGCCGAAGTCCATACATTTTCAAGTAGCCAAGGCTGCGAAACCCTAGGTTAGATAATGTCATGGTAACTCTTCCTCTGAAGTGATATTACAAGTGTTGGAAGCAAGATAGTTTGAGAATTTATCTGAATCTGCTACTCTCAAATCAGCTTTTCTTTAAAAACACAGCTGGTTCAATTTTTCAAGATTTCTTATATTAATAGCATGCAATTTATTTAATGATGAGAAGATGCCACACACAAACATAGTAATTAAATTGAAAGCCTAATATATTTAGAATTGCATAAAAATACTGCATGATGTATTTATTTTTCTTAATATAAAATGACCTCCATCAAAAACTAATTCAGGATTCTTGGATCTTGGACTTGCTATGTCTTATAAGAGAAACCAAAAGGTGAAGAGAGCTTCAAGATAAACAGTAAATCTGCCCCTTCTTACAGGCATTCTATTCATGGAAATAAATCACTGAAAATGAAGCAGATGGAATGATAAAGGTAGTCTTCGACTTACAACCATAATCATGCTTGCCTATGACAATCCTAAATTATGATGGTCATAAAATAGCCAACCCTGTGACTGACTCAATTTTACACCCTTAAAAACCTCTGTGATTGTTAAGTGAACCCATTGATCTCTGTGGATATTTTTGCAGAAAACTGGAAGTAAGCACTGGATTTTGGCAAAAACCTTGCAAATCATGGTCATGGGATTACAGAAAGATACAAATGGCCATAAGTACTTTTGGGGGTGTGGGGAAGAGAACTGTCATAACTTTGAACAGTTACTAAGTGAATGGTTGTAAGTTGAGAACTACGTGTATGTTGAAAAACCATTCTTCAAACATGTGGGAAAGCCCATCTGCCATTTTGCCTATTCATAAAATACACAATTGTGTATTCTTCTGAACAAAATTACTAGCCAAAAACCAGGAATGTTCTTTATCATCAATGTTGAATGAACATATTATTGATCTGTATAGATCAACTATGGATATGCAAAATTGCAGGTAATAATAAAATGGATAAGAAGGCCTTTCTGTACAATTTCAGTGTTATTTTACTGAACTATACTTTTAATTATTATCAATTAAAAGTAAATGATCTGGTAAGGAGAGCTAAGAAGGAACTTGGAAAAACTCTATTAATATAAGAAAGCTCTGAAAGGAAGGCTTTGTGATTCTGCCATCTTCATATGAGCCATAGTGGCGTAGTAGTTAGAGTGCAGTACTGCAGGCTACTTCTGTTGACTGCTGGCTGCCTGCAGTTTGGCAGTTCAAATCTCACTAGGCTCAAAGTTGATTCAGCCTTCCATCCTTCCGAGGTCGGTAAAATAAAGACTCAAGATTATTGGGGCAATATGCTGACTCTTTAAACCACTTAGAGAGGGCTGTAAAGCACTGTAAAGCGGTATATAAGTATAAGTGCTATTGTTATTGTACTAGTATAAAAACGACTTCATTTCATGGACTGACCTTTATTTCATAAGACAATGTTTGAGGAATGAATAATGAATAAATGGACTCCGTCTGCTTTGCTGTCCATCAGTCACCAAGTTGTGTCTGACTTTTCTCGACCCCATGGACTATAGCACACCAGACCCCACCGTCTTCCATTGCCTCCTGAGTTTGCCCAAATTCCTGTTTGTTGCATCAATGACACTATCTAACCGTTTCATCCTTTGCCATCCCCTTCTCCTTTTGCCTTCAATCTTTCCCAACATCAGGGTCTTTTCCAATGTATTCTCATGGCCAAAGTATTTGAGCTTCAGCTTCAGTAGATGTCCTTTCAAAGAACAGCCAGGGTTGATTTCCTTTAAGATTGACGGATTTGATCTCCTTGCAGTCCAAGCAACTCTCAAGAATCTTCTCCAACACCACAATTCAAAGGCATCGATTCTTTGACGCTTCCTTATAATCCAACTCTCACAGCCACACATTACTATCGGGAAAACCATAGCTATGATTATACAAACCTTTGCTGACAAGGTGGTGTCCAGTTTATGTTTGATGATTAACATCAGTTACAAACAACGTGGCAAGAATCATTATCATCATGACTATCTGATTAGTTTCCTCCCAAACTGATCTCTAAAGTAGGAACCGGCAACCTGTTATACTCCACATACAAATTAGTAGCACACAAAACTGTTTGAAACTGAACAACCTCAAATTCAAAACAGGTGTGTTCCAAGTGGAAAATATGCTGTTTTGAGCTCCAATCACCTCTAAAATGCTGAGAACCATCTGTTTCAAATTCAAAACATACGTTTTACATTCACTGAGGCATTACGAGATTTGGAGCAGTTGAGTCCAAAAAGTTTTGGGTATTCTTACTCCTGTGCTATATTCTCCTAGAGAGTCTGAATTATTCTTCAACATCTGGCGTGTTACAGGTGGCTTACCTTTGCTCAAGATAATGCACAATATTAAAAAATGCTCAAATGTCCTTGCATTCATATATAG
>JAOYMU010000077.1:9406404-9417096 GCA_025802295.1 Psammodynastes pulverulentus
ATCTCCATTCCTTCCCAACTTCTGGGGGAAGGTTACCACCGGTTCTCTGAACTACTCAACATTTCCGCTACTAGTTCTCCAGAACTGGTCAGAACCTGCTGAATACCACCTCTGTTCACGTGACCCCAGGACACTACAGCTGTCATAAATGTGAGTCAATTGTCAAGCATACAAATGTAAATCACATGACCTTGGAGATGCAGCAAAGGTCATAAGTGTGAAAAATGGTCATAACTTACTTTTTTCAGTGCCGTTGTAACGTCGAATAGTCACCAAGTGAACCGCTGTAAGTCAAGGACTACCTGTATGTTGTTATAAGGCTACATTAACAGAATCTTGCAAGTCCAAAAGCACAAATATCCCACCATCATATTTACAATTCAAAAAGTTAGGGAAGGTCCCTTCGGAATCTCTTTCGCTTCTTATTACGCAGTCAAGAGCTATAACTGTTCTTATCTGATCATTCCCTGGATGACATCGCTTCTCTCCCTATCTCCCAAGGTCTTTTGCACACGTCATTACACCTAGAAACTTCAATTTCTTTAACCTTAAACATTTGCAAAACATACAACGTAGGTGTGTCTGTATACACACCAAGAGATCATTTAAGATATTATGATGTAGCAAAACAAATTGTGCAAGCCCTTGTTAAGAGTCAGCTACCTTCTACAAAGCCTTAATCTTAAAATCTGGGGAGGGAAAACCTCAGCCAATTGTGATTTATTCCACAAATCACAATGAACCAAGACAGGAATTAATGTAATTTGTGGAAAATGGTCACGATCTCACCAATTTAAGTCACTCTGCTTGGTGACTAATCTGTTGGTAAACGGCAGCATTTCTTGGATCACAGAGACCACCATTCAACCCTCAATCAGTTAATGCACAACAAGCCATATCACCAAAGGGTAGGACTATCACCAGAAGGTTTGGAGCTAAATGTTGACCCCTTCATCATTTTTTAGATGAATTTAAGTACAGGTAGTCTTCAATTTACAACAATTCAATTCAGTGACCATTTGAAGTTACAACGGCATTGAAAAAAATGACTTATGACCATTCACATTTACGACCATTACAGCATCCCCATGGTCACATGATCAAATTTGGGGCACTTGGCAACTGGCCTGTATTTATGACCGTGGCACTATCCTGGGGTCACATGATCACCATTTGTAATGTTCCCACCTGGCTTCCAACATTCAAAATCCATGGGAGAACAAGGTTTGTATAACAACTGCATGATTCACTTAATTGCAGGGATTTGTTTAATAACTGTGGTAAAAAGGGTGGCGAAATGGGCGCAACTTACTTAACAACTGCCTTGCTTAGCAACAGATGTTTTGGGATCAATCGTATGTCAAGGACTACCTGTAGTAAGAATTAGAGTTGGGGACAGAATAGCTACACTTGGTTTGCATTTCTGAAGAACTGAGACAAAGATTTTAATGGAGGATGTAACAATGATTTGCTCCCCAGGGATTTAAGAATACCATAAATGTACTAAAGAACTCTATTCTTGAATATAGGAGAATTCTATATTAAATAAAGGATTCTAACTATTTGCTAACACTTTGTGAATGTGTTTTTTTCCCCAGTCCAGGTTTTATAGCTCTATTGCCATACGTACTGGGGTGGGGCTGGGGGGTAGGGCAGGAATTCATACTGAATTTTGTCAATGCAATCTCATAGATTGTCCATCATTACGCTGCACGGTATGATAAATATCTCACAAACTGCTGCAGAGGAAAACATGACGAGAATGCTGGTGACAAGGACAAGCACAATAATCTATATGCAGAGAAAGGATTACAGAGGAAAGGATGATAAATTTGGATTAATTGCCAGGGGCAGAACATCTAAATCAGTGTTTGTTAACCTCAGGGATTTTAAGATGTATGGATTTCACTTCCAAGATAGGAATTCTGGGAGTTGAAGTCCACACATCTTACATTTTCTTTGGTTGAAAAACACTGATTTAGATACAAACTTAATCCCAACCAATTCAGAAAATGAACTAGGATGGCATTCTGCCATGTACAGATAAAGCATCCTGGGAAAGATCCCAAAATGGGGAAGGGCAGTTAGTTTCATGTGAAGCCACACAAGAGGAATAGCAAAAATGTGGCATGTTTTCATATTTGAGAAACAGCTCAATCTCAGATAGAAAGGCCAAAACAAAATTCACTTAGGAAGACGGAAACCACAAAGATATTTTTTGTGTAACAGCAAAGAGCTTTTGTTCCCCAGAGAGATGTTTATTAATATAAAAGTATGCAAATAAATTAAATAGTTATCAAACTGCATACACATTAGGGTCAATGGGTTGCATGAAAAATTTACATAATCATCTATAAATTGGTCATCTGGTATTAGAACAGAAAACAGAGAACCTGTATAACTACAGTAGAAAAAACCCATTAAATAACTGCTATCATTAGAGAAAATAGTGCTCAAGAAAATTAATAACCCTATTAGCCATGGATATCAGAATCTGCCAAAGACTTCCAAATCAACTGGGCCTACAAATTATAGCCCAACTGATACGGATGTGCTGTAGAAGTAAAATCAAAACAGAAATCTGCCAATGAAATTGTGGGAAGAAATATCCATCTGATTTAATTCCAAGCCAGGAGAAAGACATTGGAAACATGGAGGCTGATTGGAAAGATGGGTTTATTGATGAAGCACAACCACATGGGTTCTGGCAGCTGACTACATGGAGTTGAGAATGAGGGGGTTTTATACCTTCCCTTGGGCTTGGACTTTGAGCTTCCTGTTCCTGTGCAAGAACATGTGTTCTATTGGCTGTTGTCAGATTCCCATGGGGCCATGTAGGGGTTATGTAGGGGTCATAGCTGGCTCTATAGGCAAAGTACAAATCCTAGAGGTTTGTCCAAGCTAAGTTTGCTTGAAGTTTTTGGGGTGATGCAATGAAGGGGTTGTTCTTAAAGGGTGTTGGGCAATTCCTATTGTGGCTTAATGGCTTTGCCCTGTGTTAGAGCTTGAGGGTATTTGCTTATGAATAGAGCTATCTAGTTCTCTAGAACTATCTTTATCTCTTAAGGACTGACATCTGCTGAGGGTTATTAAGAAAGGTGGGGCTGCTTTCTGTCTCCATTTCTCCTTTAGGGAAATATAATATCCTGCCTTTTTAAAATATTCCTCAAAATATTTCATTCTTCTAGGAGGGTGGGTGCTGACTTTCTACGAGATCGAAAGGCAGCTTCTAACTACCAAAATACCTTTAAAAATGAGCATTTTCATTGTGAAGATAAACATAGGAACTCCTCAACTTACGATCACAATTGGGGCCAGAACTGTTAAGTGGAGTCATGCCTGACTTTATGACCTTTTACGTTAAGCGAATCACTGCAATTGTTAAGGGGAAGCTGGCTTTTCCCACTGACTTTCTTTGATCATATGACCCTGGAGATGCTGCAACAGTCATAAGTGTGAGGACTGGTAGTAAGTCACTTGTTTCAATGCTGTTGTAATTTTGAACATTAAATGAATAGTTGCATTCATTTAATGCAAAGATTTTTATAAGACTAGCTTGTAGGGTTCACAGATTTTATGCCCACAAAGATGGCCAAAATACATTTTAAGATATATTATGTAAATGTATGCAGGGGTTACAATATTTGTTAAGTATGTATGCCTGTAATTATGTTTTTACAGAGTTGCTTAGTTACGCTCAAGCTACTTACCATACTAATTCTATATTTCTTACTTCAACTAATGGGGAAAGACCACTTCAAAGAACCCGTAGTATTTTGGTTTACCAGATAATTCAATCACCAGTGCGTAGGGCTGCTCTGAGCAAGCCAAGGGTTTTCACATGACAAAATATGCATGATGAGATCTCATCATCCACTCTGCCCCAAACCATGTCATGAGGCATATTCATCATTTGCTGTCACCTCTAACCTTAACCCTTGCAAGTGCAGGTGCAAAGATCCTCTGGAAATCCTAATGTTCAGAAAGAGAATGTATTAAGAATTGCCTTTAGACTTGGTAAGTGACATGCCTTCCACAGAATCCCAGCTGGTTCAGCTCAAACTTAAGAGGAATATCGTATCATAAAAATTTTCAATATATTATCATATAAAACAGACCTGTTCTTTTGTGTAAGTTGAAGCATTTTGTGTTTTGGCATTTATGTATATCTCACATATGCTTCTCACCTGGCACCTTCCAAATGCATTGTCATCAAAATCCCCTTCTTCACCATAGGGCAAGAAAGTCTGTAAAGGAGTAGTTTTCAACATGTTTGTGACATTTCAAAGGAAGGCTATGAATACATTTGATTCTTTAATGCATGAAGCAAATAACTTAGCCACAAATGAGGACAACTCCCAGGAATTGTCTCATATATAATTGACCACCTAATCTTTGGAATTCCACCACATTTTCTTTCTATTGCTAGAGTCCAAAAGAATAAATTGACATTTTGCTGATTTATATGGACTAAAGTCCAAAATAAAAGTCTTGTACTTTTAATAAACATTTTATTAGCGCTGTCTGTCCATGAATGTCCATATTAATTGCCAGCAGCCTCATTTACAAGATCAATTTTCTCAATCTTGTAGCTTCCAGAACCAATGAAAATTTACAAAGGTCTCAACCACATTGGTCATAAGTCCTACAGGTTGGAGCCCTTTATTTCACTGAATAAAGTTCTGCATAGTTGTCGATATCAGTAGTAATTGTGAGAAAAATCTTGGTTTCTTAGTGGACAGTCACTTAAATATGAGCCTGCAATGTGCTGCAGCTACCCAAAAAGCCAATGCAATCCTAGGCTGCTTTAACAAATGGATATAATCAAAATCATATGAACTGTTAGCATCACTTTATAAATGCCTTGCTAACAGTAAGATCACACTTGGAATACTGGTTCCCGTTTTGGTCACCATGATATAAAAAAGATGATGAGACTCTAGAAAAAGAATTCAGAAAACAGCAACAATAATGATTAGGGGACTGGAGGTTAAAACATGAAGAATGGTTGCAGGAATTGGTTATGTCCAATAGTTTAATTTCTTGGGTGATGCGATAGCTGTATTCCAATGTCTGCCACAAAGGAGAGAGGGTCAAAGCACTTTAAAGCAGGACAAGAAGCAATGGATGGTGATTAATCAAGGACAGAACCAGCCTAGAAATAAGGAGAAATTTCCTGACAGTTAAGAACAATTAATTAGTGGAAAATCTTGCCTCCAGAAATTGTGGGTGCTTCATCACTGGAGATTTTTAAGAAAAGATTAGACAATCATTTGTTTGAAATGGTATAAGATCTCCTGCCGAGCATGAGGTTAGATCAGAAGACCTCCAAAGTTCTTTACAACTCTTATTAATGAGATCTTATGATCTCATTAATACTATAAGAATCATATGGAAGTATCCTAGAAGCTTCCATATCAAATTCAATCGGCAGTTCCAAATTAATTTTTAAAAAAGATAAATTTTATCAAAAATCTGAGAAAAACTACTTTTTATCCTATTATTTGGAGAGAGAGAAAAATCTTCCAGCTTCTTAGATTCTGTTCTACAGCACAGAAAAGATAGAAGTAGAACCAAAATCTGATAAAAATATAACTATTTGATTTCTTTTTAACTAGAGACAGAAACTACACAGAACTCTTCATATAACATATAAATATGTGGTGACTTCTGGGTGAAAGTCACTTAACAACTGCACTGCTTAGAAGCAGAAGTTCTGGTCCCTTAATGTGGCTGTAAGTCAAGGACTAATTATATGCACCAGCAAGGTTGATATTACAAGCTAAGAAGGAAGCAAAAGATTGCAAGGACAGTGAGCGATACTTTGGTAGAACCTATTTTTGGATAAAACCAAAGATTTTGGGAAGATGTGTTGGACTCCACAATTTTCAACATATGAACCTCTATTTACATTGTACATCTATTTACACTGTAAATCCTAAAAAACAAAAAGCTTTGAAACATCAATACAGTATTATACAGGCTACAATTCTAGGTACAAATGCCTCTGAGTGGATTCCATTGAACTCAATTATGTTTACCTTGTAGTTTCAGAATGGAACAGCAAGCACTCTTTGTCAAGAGTTTAAACAAATGTGCATTCCAAGCAAAACAGTTATGGAACCCCGAAGTACAATGTCTTTCCAAATTAGAACAGGGGCCCTCCTGCTGGTTTACTACACACAACCGATGGTGCCTGTTTACATAGGACACAACAACAGCCAGATAACGAATTGTTTTTTTGGGGAGAGGGAAGAATGCACGGAGCTCTCATCTAGACTGGAAGTTTCCGCAACTGTGGCCCCCACCCAATAAAAGTGGCTGGGTTAAGCATCCGTGACTAACATTGTATCAAATTTCACCGGAGAAGTTGTCTGCATCCCTGATTTTTGAAGGAAAAAGAAGAAGAAATCTTTGTATACAGTTTCACGGAGTTCAAAAGTCTATCATGCCCCCTTATGTCCGAGGGCAACATTTTCTCCAGGAGATCCAATTATCTTGCCTTCCAGTTACTGCAGAATTAATGTACAAACATTAAATCAGAAAAGAATACTGATCATTAATCTTTTCCTTGGTGTTTACTTTAGAGAAAGACAAGCAAGAAAAAAAGGAATGAAGTGCAGCTGGCCCAGTTGTCAAACCAGAAGAAATACTGCACCTCTGAGTTATGAATTCAAGTACACACAAACACACATAAACAGATTTATTCACACACATACACACAGAGAGAAAAAATAGTTTATTATGAAAACCTACAAGGCCTAAATACATTTTGGGACATATAGCTGCTCTTCTATAACATCCTGTTGATACAGATTGGGGTGATGTAACACAATAGTGTGGTTTGAAGTTATCCATGACGCTCTTTTCAATAGTCCTTAAGGGAGACATTTACCACTTGTCTTCTTTGACTGGCTAAGAGGTATTTTGAATAGCCAGGCCTCATTCTGGAAACACCAATAATACAAAAAACATTTTAATATGTACTGGTGTATACACCCTTTATAACTGCTATCCAACTTAGAAACGAAGTCAAATTATTTCCATTTGATCAGTTTTAATTAATAGGTCAAATCCCAATTATTACAACAGTGAAAAAGGGCCTTTACAGGCCAGTTTTAGCATATTTTAATGTATCGCTTAGAATACAAAGCTAATTTTATTTGAATATGGTATCCCAGTGATATTACAACTGAGCAGAACAGTGGCACAGAGTTCTGTAAATATGCGATTATGTTATAATTCTAAAAGGTGAGCAATAAATAACTGGTTTACAAGGAATACCAACAACCCCAATTACAGCTGGTCTTCAATTTACAACCATAATTGGGACTAGAACTTCTGCTACTAAGCGAGGCAGTACTTAGGCTAGTGACAGCCAATTTCACAACCTTGTTGCCATGGTTAAGCAAATCATGTGCCCATAATGTGAATCAGGCTTCCCTCAACAACCTTGCTTATTGGATGGGAACAACTCTGCTTATTGCAAGCAGCAAACACTGCAACCAATTTAAATACATGCCAGATGTCAGGGATCTGAATTTTACTCATGTGATTGTGGAGATACTGATGACAACGGTCATAAATGCGAGGACAGGTTGCTTTTTCAGTGCCAACATAACTTTAAACAGATGCTAAACAAATGATTTTAAGTTGAGGATTACATGAACATGCCGTTTCAGATATCAATATAACATGAAAAATAATATATGTTCATACAACAACACAAAATGGAACCAACTTGTGTCAAACAAAGAGATTATATTTCTCAAGATGCCATTCATTTAAAAGATTAAAGACCCTTTGGAACCCAAAATCTGTGGCAAAGCTTTCACCATATCCAACATGCTAGAATTGCATTTCCCCAAATTTTCATTCAGCATAATTGATGAGACGGAAACTATGAGTCCTAACATATCTAGAGGGCACCACCTTGGGGAATATGGTGCTAAAACAAATCTTAACAAATCTAAATCTAGCTGGCTATATTTGATATTCCCAAAAGCTTTGGATAATTTCAACTATCACTAACGTGTTTCTTTTAAATGCATCTATGTTGGTAAACCAATTTTTCCAGGCTAAAATAGTTTGGATGATAAGTGGCAGATGAAAATCATAATAGATAAGATGGAGACCCAAGTGCTGCCCTTCAGTTTGAAAGCATGCAAATGCGAGTAGATAAATAGGTACCACTTCAGTGGACCGATAAGAGCGTTCTGTGCATCTCGATATAGAGCCCTGCTGACCACATGACCACAGAAGCATCTTCACACAACACCAGCTCCCTCAGCCAAGAATTGAGATAAGCACTGCCCCCTAGGGTAGGATATGACTGAAAAGAGAAAACTTAAGTTAAAGGTAAAGGTTTTCCTCGCACATATGTGCTAGTTGTTCCCGATTCTAGGGGGCAGTGCTCATCTCCGTTTCAAAGCCGAAGAGCCAGCGCTGTCCGAAGACATCTCTGTGGTCATGTGGCCAGCATGACTAAATGTCAAAGGTGCACAGAATGCTGTTACCTTCCCACCAAGGGTGGTCCCTATTTTGCATTTTTTACATACTTTCAAACTGCTAGGTTGGCAGAAGCTGGGACAAGTAATGGGAGCTCACCCCGTTACGCAGCACTAGGGATTCGAACCACTGAACTGCCGACCTTTCGATTGACAAGCTCAGCGTCTTAGCCACTGAGCCACCTCGGCCCTTTTTAGCTAGGTAGACCAATTATCATAATTTCCTTTATCTTAAGGTACTTAAACTTTTTTGAGTAATCATGCAAAACAGACATAATCCCTAGAAGCTTGGTCATAATCCTTTTTACTGATGCCTTGCAGTACTGACAGATCATTAAGAAGTTCTGAGATATCTGATGAAATTCTTTGGGACAGTTTATTTCCAAACATGTCAATCAATCACAAATAAAAAAAAACCTAAGTACTATATAGAAAGGTATATCTTGTATATGCAGCTATTATGAGATATAGTAACTTTTTTCAGTCTTCCAACAGAAAGTCTAAATCAGGAATGGGGAACTATGGCCCTTTTATGACTTGTGGACTTCAACTCCCAGAAATCCTGAAGCAGCATAAAGGAATTCTGGGAGTTGAAGTCATAAAGGGGCCATAGTTCCCCACCTCTGGTTTAGATGATACCATTTCAGCACACACATGCCTTTCATTAATAATACCATTATGTGAAAAATAGATTTTCATCTCCATGTTTTTTTTAGTGAGTAGGAAACAGCAAGCCCTGTTTCATCTAGCGGATCTACTTTCCACATAAATTATTCAAGTACTTTTATTTTTTATATTGTGCTTAAAGAATATCTGATTAAGCATTCAGGTTTAATGAAAAGGCTGATTTCTTTCTTTAATGGTTGAGAACCCCTCATCAAGTCTAGTAAAATCTGTAGGATTTGCTAGAACAAAAAATTGGGCGCACAATATTTATTTCTTTGAACAGTCCCTCCCCAACAAACACACACATCTACCCACATGCATTCTTTCACCACAACTCATTACTATTCATGATAATATTCAAAGATGTAACTACTATTAATACCTGTTCTCTACTCTAGCATTTTTCAGAGAAAGAAGGTAATGATTTAACGGGGCATTAGATCAGAACTTCAGAAATAAGTTAGTTTATATCCCCAAATCATTGAGTTGAGGAAAGCTTTATGATACCTTATTTACATTTTCTATTCTTAAAACAGGCATCATTGGCAAGTCTCAGGGAGCTAACTAAGGCCTCCACTTTGAACTAGTTAATACATCCAAGCATGTGGATTGGGTCTCTTCCTACGTACATAAATGGAGTAATGCCAGCCATATTCCTTTCTGGACAGCTCTCTTATTTTTGCTGACAGAACTAATTTTGGTGCACTGAACGTACTTTCCCCACCGCTGAAGGAATCACAAGTTCTGACACGTAACAAATAGAAGAAGAGGAACAGAGAGGAAGCAAAAACTGGCAAACCAACCTGAAGCAATTCAGGATTCCAAAAGAAAATTATTTTCTCTAGAGAAGCTAAAAGATGTAACCCAAACATCATGGTTTGAAAGTACATTTGGAAAGTGTTAAAACGATGTTACAACAGTTTGTTTGTGACAGTTCGAAGTTACAATGGCATTGGAAAATGTGACTTATGATAGTTTTTTAACGATTATGACCTTTGCAGTCTCCCAGTGGTCACGTGATCAAAATTCAGACGCTTGGCAATTGGTTCATATTTATGACCATTGCTCTATCCCAGAGTCACATGATCCCCTTTTGCGACCTTCTGACAAGCAAAGTCAATGCGGAAGTCAGATTCACTTAACAACTGGGTTACTAACTTATCAACTGCAGTGATTCATTTAACAACTGTGGTAAGAAAAGTTGTAAAGTGGGGTAGTTAAGTAAATCATATTAAGTGAATCTGGCTTCCCCCACAAATTTTCTTATTGGAAGCGATCTGGGAATGTTGCAAATGGAAATCAAATGACCCCAGAACACTGTAGCTGTGGTAAATACATGCCAGTTGCCAAGCATCCAAATTTTGATCACATGATCATGGGGATGGTTAGAAGTGCAAGGACCAATCACAAGCCACTTTTTCTGTGCTGTTACAAGTTTGATTGGCTGCTAAACAGGTGGTTGTACATGAAGTTTTATATACCGTATTTTTCGGAGTATAAGACACTCCGAAGTATAAGA
>JAOYMU010000077.1:9486965-9497767 GCA_025802295.1 Psammodynastes pulverulentus
GTGTAACAATGACAAAAAATGAACTTGAGAGTAATGGCTTTATTAGGATGCATTAGAGAAAGAAGAGTATTAGGATATATTTTAGAGAGAGATTAAAATGTAATTGTACTTATATCAGCAAGAATATCAGAAGCCATTTCTTGGTATCTTTTTTTCTTTTTTTATATTTATTTTTCTTCAAATTTTGCTTTCTGGCACTTTCTTTCTCATTGATTTCTTTCGTTTCTTACTTTATATTATCCTATAGGTTGAATCTTATTTTTTTAAAGTTTCAATTAAAGTCATTAAAAAAACAGCCACCGCAGCACACAACTTCCTTTAATTCCGATTCTAGCTGGCTTTCTACAGAGAGTTGAAAATGATATCCATTGTAATATTTTAAATGGGAGAATTAAGTGTTTCTTCTTCTTAATATGAAACAAGCAATGCGACCATATCTCAGATTTGTGGGAAAAATGGAAAGGATATTCAAATTTTAAAACAAGAACCACTTGTAAACATAAGGGGAAAAAAAGAAGGAAATTATAGATAAGGAGAAAAGAACACAATCAGCTAAAATATCAACCAGTTTGTAGGAAACCATTGTGACTAAAATGAGAATCAGTTATTTTGTCATGGGAGAATTTTTTCCTGCTTGGTAAAACAATTAGTTATAAAAGAAATTCAAACAGAGCTGGACCAAGAAGGGGGATGCGTTGTAAAATTGTTCCAACAACTTGGAAAATGTAATGTAAATATGAGTCACCATCAACTTTGCCGTTTACCTCATGATGATTTGGGGTAATTTAGAATATTTAGAATAGATATTTTTACTGCTTTAACCATTTAACCATTTAACATTATGTTAAATTATTCCTCGCCGAGGCTGCGCTACTCTTTAGTGAAGAATCTTCTAGTCTCAAGTGAATATCTAGACATTGCATACTCACCACAAACTTGTCATCCCTCTTCTTTCGATATCCATAAGAGTTTTTTCTGGAAGGATAGACATCATCATAATTAGAATTTATTCATTCTTAAGGTATCATTTTAAATGTGCTTATACTATTACACTGAGAAAATCCTTGGGGTGTAGCTGTCAGAACTTTCAATTAGATCAAAGAAACAAGTTCTAGATTCTTTTTCTCATGTATGTGAACTGTGATCTTGGACAAATCACTATTATTCTGCCTAGTGTAATCTACCTCCCAGGGTCATGTGAAAAATTCTGGAAGGATGTAGAACATGGAGACTTTGTATGCTGTCCCATATTTGCAAGAGGAAGAGTTATACACATCTGAATGGCCTTGCTACCAATTTTCAAACCTATGCTTTCCATTTATTTGTACCACACCAGCTAGCATTCTGGAATATCACAAATGTCCAATATCCTGAATCCAGAAATGTTATAACTTTCACTGAAGATTACTTATGTAAGAATTTTGTAAGTCTAGATGTACATTGTTTTACTTTAAATATTTAAAAAATCCAAAGTATGATGCTCATTAAATAACTTTTTCTAAAAAAAAAAAACCCAAAACGTTTTTCAAAATTTCTGGAAGTAATTCCTTTGTCATTTACTTTCCAAGCTGTGCTAATTAGATCCACTTTAATAAACAATTCAACACACTAGCAATCAGTTTTTTCAGTAAGCAGTTGTAAATTACGCACAAAACATTATTGCCCATAATATCATCACATAAATGTGACATTTGCACCACTACTTTCCATATGCTATTATGTTTCTACCCAGATTATGATAGATAGATAGATAGATAGATAGATAGATAGATAGATAGATAGATAGATGGATGGATGGATGGATGGATGGATGGATGGATGGATGGATGGATGGGATAAACTACTTAGCTGGAGAACTGAAACTATATAAATAAAGGTTGGCTCACATTCTGAAGAGAACTAAATCATCACGGCTTAATGTGACCTGAGAATCTCCTTAGTGTTTTGCCACTGATTCTACTATCAAATACAAATTCACTTCAAATAGTTCTGCTTCCAATTAGATCTTTCCCTTTTCGATTGAGAAGTTTTTTCTTGCCTCATTTCCATAGAATTATTCTTTTTGAAATCTCTAACATGGAAACACACAACATTCCCAAACCTCAGGGGCTTTCAATACCCACCTTCCTCTGCCTAAGCTGGGGGATGAATCTGAAGCAGTGGATTCTACTCGCCCGCTCCCTACATCTCGCTTTATGTAGCTTGTAGTACTTTGCATCCGAGTCCTGCTTTGTCCTGGATGCCTGGTTTGTGGGCTCCTGACACCGTTGATTAATCGGTCAGCAGAAAGATTGAATATGGTAGGGCTCTCTAGCAATCCAGTCCCTCTGTCTACAGTAGGAATTGTATGCCGTAGATATGATTTGCTGGGATTTCTGGACAGGGAGAAATAAAAACCTTTCAGAGCTGTCATATGACATCTTCAGGAGATGTTTAGAATTGCATTAAAATGCACAGCTTTTACTGGAGTCTAAGGTGAATTGGTCAGAGTTTTCAGCACTATTCTCAACCGCAGTCCGTATTTCCAAGAATGCCTCTGGACCAAACACAAAGCCTAGAGACATCTTTAGAATGGGGGTAGATGGGTGGCTACAATCCAAAGCTTAGCATACTTCTCTGCACAAAGACAACAGTTGTCACTCAATGGTCATTTAGTAATGGAATTCATAACTTGCTATAAAACATTTGCAGCTAATTCACAATTTTCTTTGGTCCATTGTTCTTCTACACAAATATTTCCCTATTCCATGTTACCTGCCTTTCTTGTTGTGTATGTCTTTTTAAGAGACCAAGGAAGAGAGAGAAATTGTGACACTTTATAATTGAAATCCCTGAGATATATACGTGTGTATTTGCACCAGGCCCATTGTCCAGGTAAACAAAAATGTATTAACAGAACTTGCCTGGTTCTTGGTGTATACTGCCTAAGAGTAGCAAGTGGAGAAACAGTTGGCTTGAAAGCAGGAGCTGTAAAACCATTGATAAATCCAGTATTTGGAAATGGGGCGACCTACAGAACAGGAAATTTTAGATACAGATTTGAAACTTTCAATATATCCATACAGTTCATAAAATAACACAATGATTTTATTAGTTCACTTTACGTTTCCGCATAAGCATCACACTTGTGGTTATTAATATTCTCATTACATACCAAACCTTGATTTTAGACTACATTTATAAACACGCTCATAACCAGAAGTGGTATTCGACCGGTTCGCACCGGTTCGGCCAAACCAGTAGTGGCAAAAACTGCCGGTTCGGTGAACTGGTAAGAAAAAATATGGCTTTATATGCAATTTTACATCCTATGAGATTTTATTTAGTAAACTTGGTATAATGGATTTATAAAAATCAATACACATCAAGGACAAGGCGAGATTATCAATCCGATTTATGCTGAAAGTTTTAAAATATAAAAAAGCATGTTACATCTCAGCAAGTTGTCTGGAATTTTAACCTGTTTGATTTTTCCATCCTGGATTTTATTAAACAGAATGTTCTGAGTTTAAATCATAGTATTAGATTGGGCAATGTAGATTTAACTCTAAAGTAGGCTACTTCAGGAAATGCTCTGATGTCCAACTCAAAAAGAGGATGCACAGGTTTTCAAAATCGCACTTTACAAACAGGGCAAACCTACTAACGGCTTCAAGACTATACTGTCAGGTTTCAAAGGATTTTTATTTTCCCCATTAAAAGTTCCCCGTATTACTGAATACCACTGCAGAAAAGTTGAGCATAATCCCCTCCTCTAAGTATAGATACGTAGGGAATTTTTGGTAGAGGAATAATACCAAAGAATGGTATTATTAGGAAGAATGGTTGTAAAATGTATTTGTGCCTCCCTAGACAGTTCCCCCAATTCCTCTGTGGCAGCATGAACATCAAACAAACAAACAAACAAAATGGTTCCCCATTTTGCTTACCAAGGATGGATCAATATAGCTATGAGTTGTCGACCAGGCCTGTGGTGCAATTAAACTATATAGTGGAAATTGCTGTTGAGGCCCGTATACTGGAGGTATGTATGCAAATGATGTTGTATAACGCTGTTGGGTGTAGATATTCATGTCCACAGGTCTGTATCCATTCTTTGGCAAAAATGAATTTATAGCTATTGCTTTTGCTTTTATTCTTGCCTGTAAGTGATAGATTATATTCTTAGAAGATGTTGTTTGGAATTATCCCAATTATAATTTCAAATTCCAAAACAATACATTTACCTTAATTGGTTTTCCTTGGAAAGTTTTCACATCTTCTCTAAGGTATTTGTAAGCCTTTAAAAGAAAGATACACTTGTTTGAAATGGTGCAATTGAATTAATGGGAACAAAAGCATGAATACCTTTCTATGTAATGCAAATGTACAAATAGCATATTATAGGCTCCATGTTTGGGAACACATCAATTTTTTTGTGTTTATTTTGATCCAGCAATAACCTCAGATTGTATAAAAGAATCCGCTAGAGAAAGCACTGGAAATTTTTGCAGTTATGGGGTTGAAGAATGTTTTGAGAGAAATCCAGGCAAATTTGACAATCACAGAATATGCATTTTAGATTTATCAAAGCCAACAGGAACAAGTTATATAACTCATTTTAGTGGGACTTGAACCCAAGTGATACTATTAACATCTTACAGCAGTTGAGGAACTGTTAATTTCAGGCTCCTTTTCATTAGACTTCCAAAATCTACCAAGACCATGCTAAGAAGATGGGGAGGAAAATAAACTATACACTATGAGTCGATTGGGCTTAGCATACCTATTAACATTAAGAATACTTTCCCAACTGGAGAATTTGCAATAATATGATAACACTGCCTGTGGCTACTTGTTTATTTAACTATTTGCTCCGACTACCTTTAATTATTTTGCCAACTGCCAAATTAACTGTGGGAAATAATTAGTATATTAATTATGGAATCCTTGTTTGCCTAAAAGAGTCAGCGTTTTGTTCTAAACATGGAACAATGATCCCTTATTATCACTTAGTAGCTGAGGTCTTCTTTGATTGTGTTGTCATCATAGTACTTGAGCCATGATTAACTTGTATCGTACAATCTCTGATATGTGGTGTGGTGGCCTACAGGTGGAACTCTCGCCTCAATTAACTTGAATCATATAATCTCTAACATGTGGTGTGGTGGCCTACAGGTGGAGCTCTCGCCTCACAATCAGAAGGCTGTGAATTCAATCCCAGGAAGAGGCAGATATTTCTCTCTGGGAGAGAGAATATATCTGCTGAATATAACTCCACGTTGGTGACAGGAAGGACATCTAGCCAGTAAACACTCAGCTCCATTCAGTTGCACAGACTCCACCCCGCAAGGGATTACGGGGTTGTTAAAAGAAGCTGATACAATCTCTGGACATAGGTAGTTCAACATAATGTATGCAGAAGTGCACACATACCCATATACAAAAAAGAAAGCTTACCTGTTGTGCATCTGCTTCAGATTCAAATGTAATAAACCAGTTGTCATTATAGGCAAACTCACAGTTGATGAACTTAGGCAGGTTCTCGCCTTTGAAGAGTGCTTGAACCTCCTACAATAAACAAATAAATGGGATGGATGAATGGAATGATAGCTTGTCAGGGCTGGAGAGAAGAAGGGTTCATTGAGAACTATAGCCAAGACTGATTCAGCCCTAACTGAAGCCATATTAGAATTTAATGTAAAGAGTATGCAGGAACTAATATACTTCTGCTTAATTTCAAGACAGGTCATGAAACAGTAAAGCTAATGCTCCTCTCTCCTATTAGTGTTTTACTAACTTTAACTTTTTTTAAAATGAACCTCTTAAAAACTCAGTTGATGAAATGATAATACTTACTTCAATTGGAGTGGATTCAGGTACTTCACGCAAAATTACAATGCAGCGATTTTGGTTTGGCCTGACTTTTTCACCTTTTTCATCTACTTGGACTAAAGGCAATGCTGGAAATTAAAACACCCAATGTTGTTGCTTTGGAATCAACTGGTAGAATTCTATTTTGTATTTACTACTTTTAATATCTATGACAGAGATTCTCAACCTTTTCTTCATCATGGATCCCCTTTAAATACCTTTTATGGCCACAGACCCCCAAGATTTTTCTCAAGATTTAAATCAGAGGTCTTCAACCTTGCCAACTTTAAGCCTTGGCAGACTTTAATACGCAGAATTCTAGGAATTAAACTCCGCCAAGGTTTAAAGTTGCCAAGGTTGGAGATCCCCGATTTAAATTATAACATTTATTCAAGCCTTCATAGACCCCCCATCTGATGACATCAACGTCCCCAGGGGTTTGCAGACCATAGGTTGAGAACCACTCGTTATTAACCTAGAATTACATTCACTTGTTATTAAAAATAAACATTTAACAGGGGAGTAAATTAAAATATAATCTCCTGTTATAACCCTTTCCAGACAAATTTAGAGCCTAAATCTGTATTCAATCTAACTGAAACATGACTGAGGAGTATAACAGTTCTTTGTTCTCCTATAAAGTACAAAGTAATCACTAATACACGCAAGAAAGCATATCAGAATCAGGATAGAAGGAGAAACCTTCTTTAGCTCCAAATTAAATTTGGACTTTCCAGGAAACCAAAAAGCAAACACGCCTAAAAACTCCACACAATTCAAAAGGGGTGTTACTTAGGAAACAAAGATAAATGTCTATTTAGCAGTGAGCTAGAGGTTATTCTTTATTTCCTGTGAACAAAGCAGAACTTTATTGGTTCTGATATATATATTTCATACCAAGGAAGCTCAGGTATTCTATGTTTAATGAATGTTGAGATTTCTGTGCAATAGTGTCTCTTATGTTGTTCATAAATGCCTTATTTCCCGAGATCTGCCTCAGACTGAAATTCTCCTTTGAAACATTTTATAGGAGATTCCTTTAAGATGATGTTGTGAATTGAGCAATATTATTCTATTTCTTTTGCCACTGAAAGTTTTAATTGTTGACTATAGGTTGGGAGGCTCTGTGACATGCTTGGATTAAGTGAGAGTGTGGGAGAAAGACATCCCTCTGGAAAACTGTAATTACTTCTGCCGTCACCTAACAACTACATCAAGGGTGTGCACCACCTAGAGGGCTTCTGGGGAAGGTAGATATATTTGACTTTTCATGCTATAGGCTCACCTGACACTATACCATCAAGCATACCCAGTGCTTAAGACAGAAATTATTTTCACTGCTCTA
This sequence comes from Psammodynastes pulverulentus, assembly GCA_025802295.1. NCBI lineage: Eukaryota > Metazoa > Chordata > Lepidosauria > Squamata > Psammodynastidae > Psammodynastes > Psammodynastes pulverulentus. Next base: position 9,494,164 of record JAOYMU010000077.1, read on the forward strand.
TCTACCATGTCTAAACTATACATAGCTGTTCTAATCCGATGTGGAAAAGGGCTTGGGATGGGGCTGAGGAAACCTTCTAAAAGAAGCTATGCTTTCTTTGGTTCAACCATGCATTCTCAGAAAAATATGTGTTTGATGTTAAGAATCATTTTAGAAAACAAAGTCATTTTATCCTGTTTCTGACTCCTTAAAGGCTTTCTAACTCCAACACAGATATTCTTGAGAGTGCAAATAAGCTTAAAGTAAGGCACTCAATGCACACTGTATTCAGGAAAACTGCCATTATTCAGGATAGCTGTTTGCAAATTCAGAGATCACTAGAAGAAGCCAGCAGGCCCAGGTCCATTCCTGAAGGCTGACTCAGGCTAGTGAATAAACACAGGTAGTTCTTGACTTATGATCATTCATTTAGCGACTGTTTGAAGTTATGACGGCACTGAAATAAATGACTTATGATTGATCCTGATTGACTTATGACATGTGAGCTTGGCTTTGTGATGACTGCAGAATCCTGGGGTCACATAATTGCTAATTGTGATCTTCCCAGCCAGCTTCCGAAAAGCAAAGTTAATGGGAAGATGGAAAGGAAGGCTTCAAATTGCAATCATCTTAGGTTTCACTTAATGGCTATGGTGATTTGCTTAATGACTGGGACATAAAGGTCATAAACCCCCTTTAATGCCTGTACTGTTTAACAACAAATCTTCCAGTCCTGATTACGGCTCTAAGTCAAGGACTGCCTGTATAAAAAGAGACTTAATTCTGATTAAGGTAAAAGAACTTAGTATTGTATAAAGCTCTCCTACAAAAAACAAAACAAAACTCCGGTGTTCTCATTTTAAGATACATTGCTTCTTAAGGGAATAAAAATGAGTTTCAACCTTGCCCGACTCAATTAAGTCCTTTTATTCTAAAGAATGGTGCAAAAATAATACCGTTTTTGCCATTACTTACATCGCAGCACTTCAACAATCAAATTCATATCTGTGCTCAATTTTTTGACGTGATCAAGATTAGCTACTGTCATTATTGGCACATACTGATCACTGTCCATCTGAGAAATAAGGTACATGTCGCTGGCAAGATTCTCTCTGTTGAAGAAAAAAAGAAAGAAAAAAAATTAGTATAAAATTTAACTCTCCATGCAATTCTATCAGAGTGTTGCGATGGTTGCATTGGCCTTTAATATTATTCCTAAATATTAAGATACAATCGTGCTTTTTAACTTTAAAACGCCTCATTTCTTGCAAAATTACAGAATTATAGCCAGTTCCTGCAAAACGAAGGCATTGATGCTATGGACTGGCCCACCCATTCCTCAGACCTGAATCCAATTGAGCACATCTGGGACATCATGTCCCGCTCCATCCACCAACGCCACGTTGCACCACAGACTGTCCAGGAGTTGGGGGATGCTTTAGTCCAGATGTGGGAGGAGATCCCTCAGGGGCCCATCTGCTACCTCATCAGGAGCATGCCCAGACGTTTTAGGGAGGTCATATTGGCACGTGGAGGCCACGCACACTACTGAGCCTCATGTCTTATTTTTGTGTTCCCTTTATTTTTTTGAGCAGTGTATATATTAAATATATTTTAAAGGATATACCAAACACCATCTTCATTATTCTCCATAGTTCCTTTGATAGCCTAACTATTGTAAAGGACTCTGATTTTGAAAAGTTAAATGAAGTTAGGCCTGATTAATATTTGAGAGACATCAAGAAATCTCTGAGCTGAAGACTTTATTGGAAGTAGAAAAGAATCCTAGAAGAAAGCAATTGTAAAATGCTTCAATTTTAATAAAAACAACACTTATGTCAATTCATTAGAGCTTGGGGGAAGATTGTGATATTTAAGAGAATTCTTAGGTGGAGACAAAAGCTTTGTATATCCGTAATCAAAGAATTGATTTGTCAACCGCCCTAGTCTATGGTAAAAAGGAGAATAATTACCTGTTTGAGAAAAATTACTAGTGATGACTACGAAACTAAAGTACCTCGTTTATTTGGTTTCACATTTTCCTAAATAATAATTTTCCATCTTAAGCAGTGGGCTTCTCTACTTCCCTAAGGTTGTTTCCTAACTACTGACAATAAAATTCTGCCACATTCCAGAACACTTCCTATCAATCTGAAAAGAAAAATTGTCCATAATTTCAGTGTTTTGTGAATGTTTATGTGTACACATTTGTATGCTGTATGCTTGTATATGCTTCTTTTAAAAAAGATGCTTTTAAGTGTGTAATGGAACAGAAGTTGGAAGATTTCAGCTGTTTGTTAAGTTACACTGTTGTTCAGTAGTACCAGGTTTTTCCAAGCATACTTAATGTCCTACAGCAGGTACTTGTAATGGTATGTAAGAGATCATCAAGTTCCATTTTTATTCCCATGAAGGATACTCTGTTCATATTCAAAAACTACTGTTTTTGTTCCAGTTCTAAATAAAATGAAATTAGGAACTTCCAGACACACAGGATTTCCTTTGCTGTTAATTATTTTCTTTACTGTTTCTCCTTGATGTAAGCTGCCCAAAATCATACTGAGCCAGTTGGCGTCTAAATCTTAGGAACAGTTTACTTAATTGCTGGCATAAAATATTTTAAAGCACAGGACACAATGGCTTTTTATTTCCACACATATGAGTTAGGAAGATAAAATGCTCCTTGCTCATCTTTTTGAACAGTTTTTCAGTGTTCTGTCAAAAAAGCAACTAGCTAGGCTCAAATATTTCTGCAATTTCAGCAATTGCTGACTAGTGAAGGAGTAAAAGAAACCCAAAAAATGAGCCAAAGGAGCAAAATTATAAATTTGGTACTACATTCCTACAAGTGTTAACAGAATCATATTTTCGAGTGCAGGAGCATCCTGTAATGTCAATAAAGAAGGCTTTCTAATGCTCTCATCAGATGGTGAAATATATTCTTATGTACTAAGTTGAGTCACTACTAGAGTTGTCCCCCTTGTTTCCATTTGAATATTGCCTTATAGTTTGTTAATGAAATCTATCGAATGATGTCAAGTAATTGATAAGGATTTTCCATCAGAACTGATTTAAATTTGATATCAGTTTTAAAAAAATTGATCTAGAATAGAATATAACTTTATTACGGTCATAGTCCAGCAACAGACGTCACTATTTACAATATTTTTTTAAAATGGTACTGACACATGGTACATTAATAGTGGATAATAACATCCCTGTTAAAAAAATATGTGTTCTCAAACAGTTAGGGTCACTCCCTACCTAGTTATGTGAGTGGAGAGCTGATAAGTATGTGAGTAAATATCTTTTCCAAAAATTGTTAGAGATATCTCCCAAAATTGGCACAAGTTGACAACTATAATTCTGTAACCAATTTTTCTCTTGCAGACATTGCAGCAACGCAAATTGATCTAAACTATTCTATTTGTATATGGACAAATTAATGAAGACCCTTAATAGTTTTTAGCAACATAAAAACATTCAACTAATTAAAATTTCCATGGCAATTACAATTAAACTTGAAAATAAGTAACAAAGAAAAAACAAAGAAAATATATATATATAAGACAAAATGGAATGTAACAATTTTTTAAAAGCATCAACAGGTAACTAGTCATCAAAT
>JAOYMU010000077.1:9509773-9525372 GCA_025802295.1 Psammodynastes pulverulentus
AAAAAATCCTAGGCATCCTTCAGTCTCGAAAGATTATGGTATCATGCTCTGAACAGAGATCCTAAAACAGAAAATAAACTAAAAACAGAAAATAAACTTGTTTATTTTGAAAAATAAACTAAAATTATTCTGAATGTTTTATTTTCCTGTGCTGGAACATTAAAATGTTCAAGTTTGTTTGGGCAAGTAGATTCCAAGCAGAATCGCTTTGGACAGCAAGATGGGCAGCACATAAATTTAATAAACAAATAGTATACAAAACATGAAATGTTCCTATATTTTGAATGGACTGATGTGTTTTAAGTTCTGAGCCAAATATTAAAACGTGCATACGTCCTTAACACCTGGACAATGTCTTTATTTGGTTACATATAATTAATAGTACAATTCAATTAATTACCTTAAATGAACAATGTCCACCAATTCAGAAGCCCATAAAAATGATTCAGGATATGTTTATAAAATGTAAGTCTACTGAAATCAGTATGAAAATCTAATCATGACTAACTTAAATTCTCTTTAATTTCTGTGGCAGTGAAATGCAATCCTTGTACCAGTGTAATACTGATATGAAAATTATGCTTTCCATTGTTAACAGCAATTTAGATAATCTATGGAATGGCTTTAGTAACAATTTAGGTGCCTGGGGGTATAATTCAAGTTTATTCCAAAAAAAATTCAAACTGGATGAAGGAAGCAAGATAAAAATAAAAAAGATGCCTTAGAGAAATGCAATTAACACCCTATTCCTTCTGTTTGATCAAAATACACACTTTATGACATTATTTAAATAAAGGCTAAAAGGTTCATCATAGTAATTTTGCTCATGTAGATGTTCTTTTTTCACTGGGATTTGGTAAAAAGAATCATTGTGTAAGCCGTTTTCACAATCTCACTGTATAGGAAATTAACCTTGGGATCCTGCCTTTACAATATCTCATTCAATATCTCTTTCCCCTGTTGGGATTTGGTAAATGAACTGGGCCTGTCTTCTCTGCTACTAATATACACATGAAAAAGAAATCTTGCTAGCCCACTGAATGATAGTAAACGATACTTGTATTAAAGACATGCAATATTGTAAATCTCCCATTTTCTTTTTTTATATGCCATTTTGGAGAGACTAACTTTCCCAGAAGAACCAATGAACCATTTCTTTAAAGTAGACAACCATACACTGTAAGTTGTAAGTAGAATATATCACAGCACATTTCTTAATCTAGACTAATTCCATTGATCTGGAGTAAACATTTTTCTGAACCCTAACCCCTACCAATGCTTGGCCTCTAGCTATGCTTTCAGAGCTGATAGAATTTGAAGGTGAAACCATAAGAAGACTGATCTGCTGGCTGCTGCTATTGGCAATATCAATTATGTAACGTTTTCATTTAACTTAGTGTTAGTTGGCATAACTAAATGGTGGGTGGGTGGGTTATAGTGGCATGAGAAGATTGCTATTTGCTACAAATGGATTTTGTAAAATAGCTTGACGAGTGACCAAACGCAAATGTATACTTCATGGCATAAAACATAGTGCCTAATTAATTATATTTGCAAGTTCCCACTAGTCAAGATAAGGTCAAAACTTACCAGATGAGAACTATCCTTAACTTCTTGCACTTGCTGCACCTGCGGTTCAGCCACAATTTTAGTGTCCTGATCAGAAGTCATGAGCTGTCTGCTTTTTTGACTCCTCAAAGAGAACAATATAGATCACCTAAGCTGCAAAACAAAAAAACCCACCATAATTTATTTTCTATACAGATGAAAGTACTAAACAGACCCCATAATAATCAATAGTTGATATTATATCGAAAGAAAGTTTGTGGGGAAAAAAAATCTGATTTATGTATCTTACAAAAAAACATTTAACCCCCTTCTACTTCATTGGTAGCGGCGCTTATTTTTCCAATAAATTAATTTCTAACATGCTGAAAAGTCACTTCATTTAGCGTATGCCGCATGAATTCAGAGCATGTCAGATATAGCTTGGGGCAGGACTGTAGGGGGCTCACCTTGTCTGTGCAAAGATCTATTCAATTGTCTTCAAATTCAATCTAGAGCTACTGCTGTGCTTCTAAAAAGTATGTCTCTCAATTGCTTTGTCCTATTTTCTGAATTTAGTGCGAAGTTACTTTCCAGATATGCCTCAAGATTTCTGGCTGTCAGATTTGGCAACAGATTGGTAGATATGAGTTAACTGGAAAGTCAAAATTTTAAAGAACTGCACACCATTGCTTCATGACGGTGTAAACTGATGAACTGCGCAATTAACTCCATGGAAACCGTGGCATTTACAAATGGATATAGGTAGTCCTTGACATTTGATTGTAACAGATAGTTGAAAGTTGTTTGGGTCATAAAATAGAATGTTCACAGGACTGACTCAATTTTATGGCTTTTTTTTTTTTTTTTACAGAAGAAAACCTCATGGCTTGCCATGGGGGTAATTTTGCCCAAAACAGGAGGTGCCAGATCGTTGGAACTTACGAACTGGATCCTAAATAGTTCCAAAATAGGTCCATTGTAAGTTTGAATAGTCACTAAGCAACCAATTGTAAATCGAGGACTACCTGTAGGTGATTAGACATATTGACCATTAAATAACGTTTACATACAGTTATGATTTTTTTTGGGGGGGGGACATGGGAGACAGTCCATGTCTAAGATTTTTCCTCCTAAATAAACAGACAGTATGCCAAGTAGTACATATACATACATACCTCAGACAATTTTACAGGATTTCATTTTAGAACGGATTAAAACTGAAGTTGCTCAAACACATGATTAAAGAACCAGAGAAGGCATTGGGAAGCTGAACCCTTGGAAGTTTTTGTAATTCTACATAACTGTTGGGAAACTACCAGCCAGGCAAGGAAAAGAAAATTAGCCTGGAGTTGTTGCACAACCACAAAAGAGCTAGAACTGACACTCCCCCTTCCTCCCCCACATACTCCATGTCCCATGGAACCTTTCCTGTTGGTTTCCAAGAGAAGGCAAGCAGTCTGGACAGATACTTGTATTATAGGCAGAATATATTAAGTCAACTTCAACCTTTTACATGTGAATCTGGTGGCTCGCTCATTAATCTCGCTCCAGATTTCTATCTCTCAGTTCTGGGGAAAGGAGAAAGTTTACGGCCAAGACCTAAAGAATCAACTCAGAATATAGTGCAGTGTTGGCGAACCTTTTCGGCACTGAGTGCCGAAACAGGAGCGTACGTGGGGTAGCACTGGAAACAGGAAGATCAGCTCCCTAGCGTGCGTACACAGGAGCACTGGAAACCGGAAGAGCATGCATGTGCAAAGACCAGCTGGCTGGCGTACATGTGCATGCCAGAAATTGGAAGTTCAGTTTCTCTTCTGGTTTCTGGCACTTCCACACACGCGAAGTCCAGCTGGCCTGCATGCATGTGCACGCCGGAATCCGGGAGAGCAACAGCCGACTGCTTGCATGCCCAGCATGTGTGCCATAGGTTCGCCATCACAAATATAGAGGATTTCAAGTTATTGGCAGATGTGGATTGGAACAAAGCAGCACTGATAGAAAGTTGCACCAGAATTCCATCTAAGAAGCAATATCCAATATTAGCAAATGAGAATTGTTGTTTTTATTTGAATTCCAATTTGCAGAAAGGATATATCAGACCCTCAAAGTCACCAGCTTTAGCACTTACTTTTTTGTTCCAAAAGAGACAAAATTTCAGAACCCAGTTAGTGCATCCAGATGTGCACAGTCCACAATTACAAAGATAATTAGTAAGATCACTGTAAGGGATCATTACCTTTCTGTAGCTTTGCCATCATATTGAGACAATTGTTCATGGAAGTGTCTTCAAGACACTATACAGGATATTGTGAAACTTTAGGTGACCCAGGATGGTGGCAGACATCAAGGGATATGTAGCGTCTCATCACCTGGCTGGGAAAATTCTAGACTTGGGGCAAACAATTCCTTTAAAGTGGCATTGCTCCCACCTGTCTGAATTTCCTATGAGAACTCAGACATTGGAGGCAACATGAAAAATGGAGAGGGGCTTTTGTGGGAGAGGAATGATGTTGGTAAACTACCGGCCAGACAAGGAGGAGGAATCAAGTGAATAATTAGCGTTCCGTCGCTGCACAGCTACAAAAGATCTGGGATTGAGCTCTTCCCCAAGTTCCATGGAATCTTATTTGTTAGTTCCCCAAACAAGGCAAGCATTCTTATTATAGGTAGAATATAATAAAGTAGGTATATTCAATTTGAACCCCTCATGTGTGGAACTTTTTGCTTGTGCCTGGCAATAATGCAGACATTAAATAACAGCTTATTTGAAAGTACTATACTGTGCTGAGGACAGAGGCAAACTTTCTGCTTAACCATAAATGTATTCCTTATGTAACGTAACTTTTCCGCTTCTAAAATTGAATTAATTCACCACAAATTTTTGATAATTATGATTATTGCCTAGCCTGATAAAAAGTGCTAGAAAAATTAGGAACATGTTTAAAATTCAGAGTATCTACTGTATTGTTTTGGATAAATATCCTTAATTCTATTTTAGTTGAGAATATAATGGTTTAAAAATTTGTAAGCTACTGCTAATAGAATAAGCTGTGCTGCATCTTCCCCAATATTTCTAGCAAAGTTACCTCCATTAAGAGATAAATTGCTTTAACATTTATCAGACTTTGGCAAATTAATGTGCCACCTTAAGCTATGCAGACATGAAATTAAAAGCATATTAAGATACTGCTATGACATGCTCACTAGAAGATAGTGTAACTATTGGGAAAACATCCATTTATTAGTGAACATGCTGTAGTCAGGTAGAGCAGGGGTCTCCAACCGTGGCAACTTTCAGACTTGTGGACTTCAACTCCCAGAGTTCCTCAGTCAGCAGACCCCTGACGTAGAGTATATGCAAACCGGGGTGTTGGTTTGAATCTACTTGTTCTACTACCTGTATTGTAGAACACAACGTGTGGGCACATGTGCGGTAGAACTTGCTCCTTTAATATATCCTAAAGACTAGAGTGTAGATCAGATGCACTTCATACACCTACTTAAAGCCATTTTATGTGTTCTATTTACATGGTGCAGCAGGTATATTGAAAGACCCACTTCTGTATATAAAAGTAATCATGGGATTAATTACCACTTTGAGTCCCTCTGGCCTTAAAACTTTAAAATAATCCTTGTCTTGTAAATGCTTAATTCCCCTCCCCCCTCCGCCCAAGTTAACTTTTTAACAATACGCCAATTATTGTGTTAAAAAAAAAATCAGTAGACTTGCAATACTCATATTTTAAAACAAATGACTTGGATTACTAGTGTGAGAAAATGAATTGACAGAATATGAATCGACTATTGTGTGAATATGAATTGGCAAATATGATAGATTTTGCAATCTTGGGAGCCGGCCATTGTAACAAAATGTCCTTATTATACCTAAGGCAAAAATTGCATTATTGTTGAATTACCATTCAGAATGACAAGTACCATAATTATATTATTGTTACTATAATAATGTATTGCTCCCAGATAGCTTGTCTGAGTACTTAAAAAAGTAACTTTTAGTAAAGAGGGGAATCCAAGCTCTCCAAAATGATATTTGTTTGGCTCATGCCACCTGATCCTCTTATTCAAATGTAATATCCTAAGGAATTCTGTTCTTCCTATCTATTTATTAAATAATCCCATGTATTAAAATATTGACATTCGAAAAATATAGGCTTTGCACGATACAATTAATCGAGGAATATTCTAGATATCCCTATTCCAAATGCTTTAAAACAATGCTATTAAAAATTAGAGTCTACACTGTTCACTGAATAAAAAACCAATCTTCCCAGCATCTAGCAATCTATAAATTGAAAGCTGTATAGCAAATAACTCATTCTTCAATGCCTTTCTAAACAATAAAAAGGAGAGCTCTCTCTAGCAGTGGATGGGAAGGAACCCCAAATACAGTGCATACGTTCTTCCTCTTACATTCAAATTGCAGGCTTCTTCTCTGATACCTGTCAGTTTGGCTTTTCTGTAGCAGTAACACAGTGCTGCATCTACGGAGTTCTGGAGAATCCCTCAGTCTGGAACACTGTCACAATCCTAGAAACAGGAACAGAAATGAGTGGGTGGGAAAAACCCCTTCAGTGAAATACAAGATTATTTAAGAGTGTAAGATTCATGAGATTTGGTAAACCATACTGAAATGTTCTATGGGAATAAGACTCCCAAATCTAAAAAAACAAGAGAGCTCTATAGTGCTTGGGATTTAAAAGTAAAAAAAATATTTTGAAGCTTGCAAGAGCATCCGTCTGCACCTGAAAAAAGTGTCTTTTCCTGGAGTCATGCAACAGCTATGGAAGGCTGCTTAGTATTATTTTTTGGGAAAAGATACAGCTGCTTTAAGAGTTACAGAGATGCTATATGAGTGCCCCCAAACATATTTAACCTTTGACATCCAAGTGCTGCATACTTCACCTCCTTTGGATGAGGGCTGTGTTCCTCTTTAAAGGAGCAGGCAGAGATCCTGACAGAAACATACAGTTATCACTAGGCACACTTAAAGGCTAGAATTATTTAACACCAGAGGTAAGCAATGTAGAAATGACATGAATTGTATAGCTTAGTCCTTAGAACTAATATATTAGTCTCTTCCTAATGGGATTCTTATAACATATTCTATGTTATTCTATGGAAGATTGGATAACCATTTGTCTGAAGTGGTGTAGGGTTTCCTGCCTAAACAAGGGGTTGGACTGGAAGACTTCCAAGGTCCCTTCCAACTCTATTATTCTACTCAATGCAATATGTAGGTCTATCACGAGTAGCACACAAAATGCACTAACAAGATTGCTCTGATTTAACCTAGTCAGTGCAGCGTAAACTGTTACTGAAAGATTAACAGAAAGATTAACTGCTGACTTGATACCATACCAATTTAAAAGTTTTCATATTATATAATTGAGGCACTAACAGAATGCCTTCTCCTATATAAATCTGCTTGCCTACTACGAACCATATTAGGTGTAAATCACCTTCAAAATTTTCCTTTGATATCAACCAGGAATACAGCATTTAAGCTTGTAACATCCATTCCCTGAATGCCCTTCCACTGAAAATAAAATTGCAAAACCCCTTTTGATTTTTGATATGTGATTATTAATCTTAAATCTTGATAATCCTGACAAATTGTAATCCTAATTATCAATACTATCATGATAAACTGTGATTTTGTTTCATTTACTCTTTTATTTTTAATTCTGCACATCACTTACAGATGCACCATTTAACTGACAAAATATGTTTTAAATAAACCTGGAGAAATGACAGCATCAAGCATTGAAAGCTTAAAACTGAACGTGCTGACCACATCTACCAACAACTTACATATTACATATACGTTTGTATCACTGGCATTTTAGTTATGGATGACACTTCCATTTTCTATTCCACCTAAGTTGTGTACAATCATAGCACTATACAAAGGTAAACATCCTGCCAGCTAAACTACTTTTAGGTTAATAAGCTACATGTCAGCTACACACCAGGAATCATCACTCTGGATCACAGCCTGGGGAGAAAATGTATCTCTGTGAGGGAAGTGACACAACAATAGTTTTTATTCTCATTTATAAAATCTTAGCAGCTTGTATGTTATTAACAGATGCCACTAAACCTTGAACAACTAGAAGGCATCTATTTTCAGTTGCTGTACTGCACTTGAGAATACTTCAAGCAAACAATTCCCACCAATGTTATTGTTCCTTTCAAGGCTTATTCAGCCTTGTATGGCATTATTATTAAGCAATTCTAAATATTAGAGTTTAAACTGAAAAGTTTAGGAAGATGCGGCGCCAAAGTGAACGACTTATCTAATAATTTCAAGATACTTCACTTTTTCTGTCTCTGTTTATGCATTCTGTTCCTTCTGATCGTTTACTATCAGTTGTTATGCATTTTTTTACAATTCTGTAATTGCACTTTCCTCTGTTTGTTGTTTGGTTCCAGCTTTTTGACCTTAGATTTGACATTTCAACTAGTTACCCGTAAAAACCTTAGTGTTCACAGAGGTCACAAAGTAGGCAATAGGCAAATTGGATGAAATGCTTTGCAAGTATTGTAGCTTTTCTGCCTTATAAATATGAAAGCATCTGAGCTTCAAACTGGCAAATTGGTGATGAAATAGTATTAATACCTATAATAAAGCCTAAACCTAAGCCTGAGGTGGTAATTTTTCAGATTAATTGGATCTATTGTTGTTATGTGAAATAAGTTATTTTATTGATCTGCAAAAGTTTTAGATTAACCAGTTAACTAAACCTTTCCTAGCAAATTCTGTAATATGAAAATAAAAATGCAGTTGGGAGCCAGTTCCAATAATGTGAACTACCTACTACAGAAGTTAGCTATTTACTAGCACGAAACAAAAACCAGAGTGGTCTTGATTATTAAAAAATCTGAGAATTATAATATCTATGTATTAGAATAATCTGAATTGTAAATGGTCCCTTTTTTAAATAGGACTAATTTGCCTTTCTAAATGCAAGTAGCCATGGTTTAGTGACTGCCCCATTCAATGATTGTTTGCAATTTAAAGATTCCCACAAACAAACAACTCACATCTATGACTTTCAGAGGTCTGTAAAGCAAAAGGAAGCTGAAGTAAGACACTATAACACAGCTGCGGTGTCACTTAGCAGCCGCTTTAATGACCATGCTGCTGGTCCTAAGGTGGCTGCTAAATGAGGACTACTTGTAACCCAACTCTTGTTGCATCAGAGGACTCAACCTCAACTGAGAAGCTTGCACTGCTGTTGCAGGTTCCTTGGCCCCAACAAAGTGAATTTAACAAACACTGGAGGGGCAAGCAACAAACAATTCAACCCCCTTGTAAGAGTTTGCCCCCATGCTGCAAGAGGCATCTGGGAAGCCATCTTCCACAGCGCACAACTGGTGGCACCCAGCATCAGCTTTTCAAATCCAGCATATGAATCAGGGATTTATTAAACAATCTGAAAAAGGATGGAAAAGAAATGCCAAGGCAATAAAAATACCCAGAAAAGAGGATACATTAAACAATTTTAGTGACTGAACTTTTACCAGAATTAACCAGTAGAACATCCAGCTAGGTCATATCTTGGTTTTTTTCTCTTTTTTTCTTTTAGCTGAATGGAAACAGATGTTTTAAATCGGGGATAGCAAAAATAATTTGCAAAATTGCCTGGGTTAAGAGTTCAACAGAAAAAGAAAACCTAACATTCTGCACAGCCCTCATCATCATCATCTTGATGCCTCTGGGATTAGAGGCATCAACCGATGATCGGGGATATCTCTGGGATACGTGCAGTGACAGGAATCCAGCTACCAGATCATAATTTGATCTAGATGGTCTGCATTTTTTCAGGTTTTCAATTCACAAGGTAGTTTTTCCCTATCAAAAATGTGTTATGTATTTCACTCACATACTATTCAAAGACAGGCAATTTTTCTATGAGGACACCCATTACAATTAGTCTAGTGAACCAACAAAAACTTTGAAGATATACAAATGCCTACTCACAATGGAGACTTCTCAGAAAGACACAGTTAACTCTGCAAGCCTAAGATGGTTTGGATAACTTCCTATATAAATGGGAATGAGTTTATAAGTTATATTACAAAAAGTTTTTGTAGCACTTTAATCTGCCTTGATTCATTATTTAGGAATTACTGTTTTTAGTTTTTTAAAGCACTGTGATTATCCTTCCAATAATAAATCAGACAAATGCTCAACTATGAACATGCACGCAGGTTTTAAAAGCTGACTGCCACCCCAAAAGGTAGCATCAGTATTTAATATAACTAATATAAAAATATTAGTTACCGTATATCAAATACTGATGCTACCTATCATACAATCAATCTTGAAAGGAATATGCTTCTGATAAGTTATCTGGGTGCCCACTTCTGATTGGAAAACAGGAAAACAAATTAGTTTGACTGCTTAAAGCATCTTTCACAGGAAGAGCAATGCTAGTGAAAATAATGTTAGCATTAAGATGGTGCTAGTTGCACTTTGGAAACTAAGAGAATTTAAACAACAAAGGCTTACAATACAAATAGATGTAATGTTTTTTTTAATATTTTGGATTTGATGGTCTTAATTATTGCAAGCTGCTAGAGTTGCTTGAGTAGGCAACATACAACTAATTCTAACTAATATAGTAGTTTCTGAAGCACGCTTTCTATCAGCATGCTAACTTTGCATTAAAGCAAATTGCTAGATTGCTGCATAGTAGCTGAAGAAGTGTACTTGAGATAACTGAAATAACTCTTCTAGTCATTTAAATTCATCTAGTAGTTGAAATTCAAATAATTCATCTTGCATTTGTGTAGTGTTGCATTTATTTGAGCACTGTCTGGTCTGAAGAGTGACAGCAAGCTATGGGAACAATCCAACAGCTTTTTTGCAGGTCTGCCAGTGACGACTCAGCATTCTAGATACATAGCTACAGAACACTGTCATGGAGCCAATTGCCTTTACTGTAGCTAAGAGTACAAGAAGGGACTTCAAAAGACTTTCTTCTCTCTTTCTGTAACAATCAGTCCCAATAAATGTAGTGTAATGTTCCAAATTAGGACACCCTTTTTAAAATCATGCCATCCTTTCTTTTACATGCATTTGACAGAACAAACGAAACAAGTGAGTCAGGGATGTGTCATCTAATTTTTTTTCTCTTTACTTCATTGTATGAAAGTTAAAAACCCAATTGCATAGTAATAATTTTGAATTAACATTTCAATAAACACAGAAGTATAATAGGTTTGCTGACAAATACCTGTGTATAGCTAAGCAAATTATCAACACAACTAAGATGCCTATGTGTATTTAACTCACAACCAAATTCCCTGTGTACTACTTTGAATTTAAAACAATTATACTATACATAACTGTTTTGTCAGGAAGCAAATAAACAAACATACAATTTGGATTATTTAATCCCTACCATAATAGCAGTTATTACACAAGGTTCCTAATCTAAAATGTTCTTTAATAAAAAAAAAAATCTGAGCACCAAGGAGCTAAAAGGTGAATGGATCTCCAGCTCAATTAAATCTAGTGTTTTACTATTTATTGTCACATTTATTATTAGAGACTAAAGACTAAAGATGAACCTAAACAGGACAGAGCTGCTATTTCTACAGTGGAGTTCTCCACTGATACAAGTGCTGTCTTTTGACAAGCAAGTATTACCTTGTGATTAGGGTTACTTTGGAATTTACAGTTCCTGCTTGAAAAGTAAATGCAGGGTTTGATTAGATGGACCTTTGTCCAATTCTACTGGGTGCAACAATTATAGCCTTATGTGGTGCAAGAGGGTCTGACTACAGTAAACAATTCCCTCATTACCCCTTGACAACCTACAGCAAGGCACTTTACATGGGGGCTGCTTTAAAGACTACAGGCAGTCCTTCGCTTACAACCCTTCATTTAGTGACTGCATGAAGTTACAGACTGAAAAAAGTGACATGAATTTTAAAAAGTGACTTACAACTGTTGCAGCATCCCCATGGTCACGTGATCAAAATCCAGACACTTGGCAACTGGCATGTATTTATTACATTTGTACATCAGCATGACTGTAAATTGGGGCCACCCACCCGTGTGACTGATCCAGTTTTATGACTTTTTTGTGGCGGTCTTCAAGTGAATACCGCAGTTGTTAAGCAAATCAATTGTTCAACTTTGCCAGTTTTGCTGTTCTGCCAAAACGTCATAAAGTGGGTCACACTGTAAACAGCCATAAATGTGGGATGGTTGTCAAGTGCCAGAAATGTGATCACAGGACTGCAAGGACACCCAGCCACCAGGTTGTCAGAACTGCTGAGGCGGACTGTTGTAATTTAGAATGGTCGTAAGTCAAGGACTACCTGTATGAAAATAAAAAATAAAGTGAAAACCAATGAAAGAATGCTCAATAAGCAAAATCCACTCAGGCAATGAACAAGCCAAAACAAGAACTGTACAAGAAGTCCATGAAACCTACTTTTTGGCACAACAACAAAACTTAGAATCCAGCAGAGCTTAATGTGAATGTCTGAAATCTCCTTAAGCAGTTCTACTCTTTGGGCAGCTGTGCACAGTTGAAATAATTCAAATAATCAGCTATTCTGGACATCCTTAAATGTAAAAAAAGAAATAACCCAAAATGAATTATTCTAATATAATTTCAGTGCCACATAAAGGAAAATAACAGAATAATTCTAATCATGATTTTCATCACCAGTGTCTTTTTAGATTTCAAAATTCATATTAGATTAAACTTTATTAGGCTAACAGAAAGATTACAAACTCTGACTGGAGCAAAAACCAAAAAAGACAAGTTAAATACTTGACTAACACTGAAGTCATGAAATCCAGATTTAGCCATTCTGTTCAAATGGACTGCATGAGGAGATTGTAGAAATTCACATTAAGCTCTGCCAAGTGCTAAGTTTAGTAATTATGCCAAGGCTTCTGGCATGAAGAAATAATGTTTATTGCCCAATATATTAAAAAAAACTAATTGTGATACTTTCTATTCTTAGATTAAGTATACTGATTCTTCTATATATTATAATCAAGTAATACGTAAACAACCTAACCGACATTTATAAGCAATTCAAGAAAGAATCTGGCTGGTCTATATGTTATTGAAATGTCTGCTAAACACACCTAACTTGCTTTTACCACAATAGAGCAGCTCAGTAAAAATAACAGCTACTCACAGCATTAATAAAGTGAATTTTAATTCAATGACTGGTTCAAGCATCATATTTAGCCATAAAGTAATTAGTCTGGCTTCAATCTAGAGTGATATGTAAACCATTGTTATTAATGTGTAAATGCAGCCACTAATTGAGCAAATGTTTGAATACAGCTAAGTAATATACTTTTCTGACTTTTTTTTAAAGCTGCTAGAATTGAGAGTTTTAAGGCAAGAAAAAAAATTAAAAGGTGAGAGGTGGCTTTCTCACTAAAGGCAATGATTACAATCAATTTTTACCATTACCATAAACAAATGGTTCTGGCGCCAGAAGAAAACTAAACAACTGGAAAAATTGAGGGGGCCGGAAATTATTATCTCCAAAGTGCTATTTTCCTATCTATATATCAAGGACAAGGTCAGCAGGAAAATGTCCTAGAAGTTAAAGGTGTGACTCATCACCATTACCACAACTGCAATTAGCCTCCATTTAACCTGCTAAGAAACAAATCTATCAAATATGATACAGTACACTTGCTATATATGTAACAAGATTAAATCTATGCTTATTATGGAACCAAATCACTGTTGCACTGCAGGCACCCATTATCAATCCTGAACTTAAATTATTGGGGGGGGGGGAATTTAGTAACAACCAAGACATCTAATAATTGTGAATATAGTACATTCTTTTATAATTATATAAAATAAAATTAGAAGCTGGGAAAAAACACTCTATACTTCATAAAATTAAATTGGTTCATTAGTTTTAAAGTCCAGTTATAGGATCTCAACATATATTTTAAGGGGGAAAATACCTTCTGTATTTGTCCTATAAAAATATACACATGATCTTAACTTGGAAGATATGAATGAACAGCAGGCAAAGTACATATCCTGCTCCCACAGAACTCTGAAAATACACAAAACCTAAACCATTTCAAACAAGTAGTAAGTAGTACTGTATTCTTAGTGTAATGTTTCCTAAAAAGATACTGTATCTTTCTATGTCTATGACACTGAAAGACAATAACCAGTTATTTGTACCTATGAGAGCCTCTGGAAATTCCTGGACTATCCTAATTAAATTAAGAGGGGTGGGGTGGGGAATGATACAGAAATGACTCAGAGTATTTTCCCAATGATCTTTATGTAGGTATATGTCACAAAGTTAATAGTTTACTATGCAGGAACTGGAATAGGTTTTAAAACATTTCAGGGGGAAAAGAAAAGCGTTGGGTTTTTTTTTTTACACCTAGCAAAGTTCCATCAGAAATAGTACAAAATGCTTGAATGGCAGTTTTGGTTATTCTGTTTTGAAGGGAAGACAGTAACTGGAGTGCTGCAGCATTAACACAATGTGAATAGATCAAGGTATGTGTGTATGTGGTGACATCCAAAATATACCTACAAAACCAACCATGAACCATAAGAAAAAGGACACCTGTTTTGGAGCATCCTTCATGGTCCTCAGACTGGCATAGAAGTGAAAATCTGTGAGGAGATTTCAAGTACACAATGCATGCAAGGAGGCTCAAGAATATTACTGAGCTGCACGGGGACTTTTAGATGGCTTGAGGAAGCTGCATTATCTGCCACAGGAAGTGTTACACGTACTAACTAAAAAGGACATCCAAACTTGTACCCCATCCATATTTATTGTTTTCTTATCTTAAATAAACAAACAACTACACATAACTAGTAAGAATGCATTTAAATATGCAGAAAGATTTAATGTTTAACACTCTACTATGTAGATATTGCGTCAGCTCTGGTTCACTTAGGGATTCACTGAAACATATAATTTGACCAGGGGTGCATAAACTTTTTCATGCAATTGATCTGAGGAGCAAGTGAAGCATGACAACTTTTTGTTTGTGAAGCAAACTTCAAGGGAAGGTTCACAGTGTTTCAAATGTATTTCTGGTACTTGATCAATTCAGATTGTGGTAGCTAAGGAAAGAACATACACTTAAAATATATATATATAAAAATCACAAGCGACTAGCTTTAGCTGTAGATATTTTAAAAATCTATCCTAAATTCCTGAAAAACCACCAATTTTTATTTAAACAGGCAATTCTAGGGTATTTCTTTAAAATTCACACATTAATCTGAAGAGTCAGTAAATATTAACATTACTGTGTATGAAAAGCAAACATGCTAAAACTTTATAAATTCATAATGTTAAAACTGGATGTTTTCAAGGAAACATAATTCAAAAGTATTTTTAATTTTGGGAAATAACATAACCATGTGTCATACATTTATAAAAAAACCAAACTAAACTATAGTTTAGGCAACACACCTAGACCTTTTTAATTATACATACCTTAGAAGCCTATTATTTGAAGTCAGTTTCCTCTATCAAGTATTTCTAGCTATTAACTTGCTACTATAATAACCATTCATGTATCACATACATTTGTGCTGTTGGCTGTCAACATTTTGCAAAGTGAAGCAGAATTTCTGCATATTTTTCAGAAACATGTCGACTTGACTACCATTTTAGGCCAGCAGAACCAATATATGTAGCCATTCTGGTCAAGGGCAAAATTACAAGAAAAACAAAAATCTTCCTACCTCTTGATACCATTTCTTATTTATTATGAATTTCATTTTAATGTATTAATATACCATAGATACAAAAGCTGGCTGAGAAATCATCAAAGCTTTAGCTCAGATCTTTAGTTCATTTTAAATCCCTCATACAGGACTGATCTAAAATGAACTAAAGCAGGGGTCTCCAACCTTGGCAACTTTTAAGACTTGTGGACTTCAACTCCCAGAATTCCTCAGCCAGCTTTCTCTCCAGGCTCAAGGTTGACTCAGCTTTCCATCCTTCCGAGGTGGGTAAAATGAGGACCCAGATTGTGGGGGCAA
>JAOYMU010000077.1:9670374-9682266 GCA_025802295.1 Psammodynastes pulverulentus
AGGAAAGGTAGTTGCTGTGGATTTTACTTTGCTAGCCATTGCTGACTAGAGGGGATGGACCTCATCTCTGTTTCAAGTCCATTGAGCCAGCACTGTCCGAAGACATTTCCACAGTCATGTGGCCAGCATGACATCACAAAGCACTATAGTATGAGTACGTATCATTTTTAATGGGGTTATAACCCTGCCCACTCAGTGATGTGCATTCCCTCCAGAAATGCTGTAACATCTTTTTTTAATCAAGTTTTTTATTTTATATTCTTTATACATATCATTATGTGAACAGTGTGATACTTGGGTATCATACATCTTAATACAAATAATTATTATTCCCACTTATTACATATTATATCCATTATTTCATATTGTTTTCATTTATTTTATACTTCTATCCTTCATTTTCTAAACCTCCCTCTTGTTCTATTGTTTATCTTAATATTAATATCTATATCTTCTTCCCCTCTTATTTCTATCTCCATTTTAAGAAAAAAAATCCCATCTCATTATAATGTTCAAAAGACAGCCTTTTTTTAGTCATATCATCCTTATTTATATCTTTCCCCCTATTTATGTTAATATTTTACTCTTCTTTCTTCCATTAACCAATATTTCAATTAACATTTCTAATACAATCACAATCCTTAAAAATGCTGTAACATCTTATTGCCTATCCCAGAAATGCTTTTGTTTGGTCTGTATCGATTGGGGGAAGGATGTTGATTGATAGCTCTTGACTATGACGCTTTTGTCCCATCCACAGAAGTGCTTCTGATTGGTGCGAAAAGTCTTGATTGATAGGCTGAGCACACGGTGTCCTTGTCCCATCATCATCACCATCATCACCTAATCAGTAGGTAAAATGCAGATAAACTCCTCCCTGCCAAATGTGCATCCTTTAATAAGATTATCTTCACTTGAGATGTATCTAATTCACTGTGCAAACATTGTGGCCTCTGATAGTGCATCATTGTCGTCGTCATCATTGGTAAACTAAAAAAAACATGCTGTAGATCCCAGACCATCCCAGAAGCATCTGTAGACTCTTCATCACTTGAGATGTATGTCCTGTCCTAGTTCACATGCGCATGTGCATGCGTGCGCGCACACATTCGATATTTAAGGACTTTATTTAAACACCATGAGTCCTAATGTCATTCCCCAAATCTTCTTTTTCAATAAGCCTGCCTGCAAACAACTCTTCAGTAAAGCAGAGTCTACAAATTCGGCACAAGGTCAACAAACCAAATACAAAGTCCGCAGTCAAGGCACAAGTCACAAAGTTCCAAATCCACGCGCAAGTCCAAAAGGACGATATCCACAAATCCGAGGTCCAAGTCCAGAATCAACTCACAAAATCCAAAATCCAAGCACAGGGTCAAGAAACAAAGGCACAGATCATAAATTCACAAAGTCAGAACACATGCATGGCAGAGAATCAAATGGACAGGTTTCTCCAACATTGCTTTGCTCCATGCCCTGGGCTAAGTAGCTGCCAGCTGGTGCAATTCATTATATTGGTGTGACTTTCAGTCAATGTCAGACTCTTGTTCGTAGCATGGTCAAATTGTATTAGTCCAAGACACCATTGGAGCATTCACATTTCCATCACTTGTAAGCTTATGCTTTGTTGTCACTGGCCAGCACCCTGATCCATAGAGGACAACTGAGAGCGCTGCCATTCTGTAAATCTTTGACTTGAGGTGTAGGGGCATCCAATGATCACACAGGCTTCCAATTGTTTGGTGCTACTTCCTCCATCCAGCATTGACATGGGTGCAGGTATCCAGAAAGCTATTGCTGTCGCTGCATATGAGGGAGCCAAGGAATTTCTTCAGGTCTTCACTACCAATGCTGATGGTTCCTTCAGTTTGGGGGCAACATTCTATATATTCCATTTTTTTGATGTTCAATTGAAATCCAAATTCGCTGAGCTGTTCATTCCATTGCTGCATTTGCTCTTCGAAGTCTTCACTTTCATTCACCAAGAAGATATCATTGGTATAGAAGAACGACCATGGATGGGATGATTGGAAGTCAAACATCACAGTGTTCATACACTGTGAATACTAGGGGCAAAGGCACCGATCCTTGATGTACTCCGATATTGATGGCCAAGAGAGGCAATGTTCCCATTACATCAACCATGCTAGTGATGCTGCAGTGCAGGAGTAGAAGAATCCAGTGAACATTGGCTTCAGGGATTTTGTGGGGTTGTAGGGTATGCCAAATGAGTTTGTGTTGGATGTGATCAAAGGCCTTTTCCAGGGCAAGGAATACCATGTGGATGGGCTTGGTGTTTTCAAGGTGCTTCTCTAAAAGGAACCAAGCAGTGCGAATGGCATCCATTGTTCCACTCCCTTTCACAAAGCCACATTGGTTTGGAGTGATAGAGAATGCAGAGCCTGGCACTGATAACAAGTTCAATTCAAATATTTGTGACACAGGAGCTGGGACAGCCAACAATTCTAGCATTTGTTCACATCAACCTTGCCTTTCCAAATTGGCTTGGTAGCATTGGTTGCCCAAGTCCTGGGGCTGCTTCCTCATTGTTTACTTGGTTAAAGAAGACAGCAAGATTCGTGGCACTTTGATGGCTGGGGATCTTCAGCTGGAACGTCGTTGGGGCTGTTGCCTTCCCATTCTTCGTCTTCATTGGATCATTGACCTCCTTGATAGTAATTAGTAGCACAGGTCCAGATACTAGATTGGATTGAAGGGTGGTCAAATTCCTCATTGCTGATTTTGGAGAAGTAATCACTCCATTGATGGAAGATGGCAGGCAGGTCTTGAAGGAGTTGATGGTCCTCATATGTACTTGACTTAGCCAATGTCTTGAATGGCTTGATGACGTATATTGGCCAAGAGATAGATTTTCTTTTTTTCTTTTGGGCATGTCCAACTTATATGTGTAGTTGTAATGAACAGCCTTGGCTGTTGCTACTGCTCTCTTGGCAGCCGATTTTTGCATCTTGTCATACTGGAGATTTTTATCGGTGTGGGACTGGAACAACATTTTTAATAGCTTCTTCTCCTTCACAGCTATTTGCACTTCTTCATTCCTGTACCAAGTTTGTTTATGGATGGCTCATTTCCCTGGCTTTGTGAAATTTGTGAAATTCAGCATTGAACATTCAGCAAACAACTGATTGCCAACTTGAAGAAACACAAACAAATAGTAGTCCTGTCTCAGAATTATTACAGTACATAGAACTTATTGACCGTTTGGTGAACAAGGAAATCTTTCTTACACTTTTATTATTTGGAGATTGGTTCACATCAATATTCCTAATGACTTTTCTAAAAATCTACATATGGAGCATGAAACTTCCATTTGTCTGAGCAGTAAGTGCTAGCGCTGGCATGTGAAGCTCCATTCGTGCAAGCGGTGGTGCTGGCACTGGTGCGCAGACCTCCATTTGCATTAGTGGTGGATGCGCCTGCCGCTTGTACGGAAGCATCCCCTCTCCCCCTCCGTTAGTCCACCAAGCTAGAAAGGTTGAGGACTGTTCTACGCGATAACTCCATTTAAAAATGATATGTACTCATACTCCTACAGACCTTAGCTAATGCATGATTTTATCTAATTTGGGGGTTGGTTTGGGAAGGTAAGAACAGATTTTATTGGCATGGACTAGGGCCATGATTTGTAAGATTTTAAAATAAAATAGAGGTGCATGAGATTATCACTAGCTGCTATTGGCTAAAGGACCAACTTTTCACAGTGGAGAAAGCTTGTTCTTTCTTGAGCCATAACATGGCTAGTTTTTGAAGAGCAAGTTAGTTGCTCAGCTGCTGCAATATCTCAAGGTTTTAATGGAGGTAAAAGAGCCACCAAGGGCTGAAGCATTACTGACAAACATGGTTAACGGTCACACATTTCACATTTTATGATCTCCACCTCGAATGTTTTTAGCAATTATTGTGTGAGAGTATTTTAATTATGTCTTATTTTACTAGGAGGGGAAGTAATTGTTGCATATTTTCAATTTGGAGACCTCATTTTAGAGAAGATGGCTGTATACTGGGCAAATCACAAAATGCAATGTTTGTCTGTCTTTTTCTCTATGTATACATGTTCTTTAAAGAGTGCACATTATTTTTTTGAAAATAAAAAAATGTAATTTTCAGAATCTAAAGAATCTTATTTTGATGCTTAAGATTTTGAAAACCAGCTTCTCTGAGAAAAATACCTTATGATGTATCTCAATGTAGAACCACTTATTTGTGTGTTTTTGTTTATATTTGTTTACTGATATTTGGTGATTGTGTTTTTCAGATGTTTAGTGTTTGTCCTTGTTGCAATCTGAAATGCCATTAAAATATTCAGCAGTTTCTGAATTTGCATTTTTAATAAGCTCCAAATGACATGATTTACAAAAGTTCTGTTTTGCTCTCCTAATATTCTGCCTTAAAAGAGTTTTCTCTATTTCAATCTTACTAGGTTTTCTTCTGCTATTAAAGAGAAAAACTAGATTATAGAGAGTCACAGGAATATTACAGAAAGCAATAACCATGGGTATCGTTATCCCTTCTATGTTATAATACTAGTAACTATGAAATGCATGGTGTCATCAACCTGATTTTGACTAGGTTTGCTTCACTAATTGGCTTTTGGCTCAAGACTGGAAAAACAGCAGTGTCATGCCACTTGTATTTCCTGATGCATTTTAAAATAGTACTTTTTATTAAAATGTTTAACTACAAAAATAAAAGATAATACAAACTAAAACTAAAAAATCAAACTAAAAAGAAAAATAGAAAGAGGGAATAAAAGGTATAAGAAAGAAAAACAGAAAGAAAAAAATACAGAAAACCTCTAAGAAAACAACTTCCTAATCTCATCACAAAGCTAAACAGTTTCGCTAACTCTTCACCTCCTCTTAATTATCAAATTTAAAACCTATCATCCTATAATTCAACTCTTAATTACAGGCAAGTCCAATAAATAACATCTTTTTCAATCCAGGATCAACAAAAAAATCCAAACAGATCCCTAATATAATCACATTCTTCAATAAATAAAAAAAATCACCGTTCCATATCTCGACTCTTTATTCTAAGCAAATCCAATATACATTTTTTTCAGTTGTCAGCAAGTCCAGAAAGCCCCTCAAATAGCACATCTCATTTTAACTCTGATCAAATAAGCCAACTTTATGTTCCTTTTTACTTTAAACAGTCTTGCTACAGATGATCATCCTTGTCTTGAATGTTTTCAGAATTTTAACAAGCATTTTTATAAGCCGAGTAGGAGAAAATTTTTCCAATTACTCTCTTGAATTGGTATTTTTATTTCCTTCTTAATTTTTAAAACCTTATCTGATATTTTTCTAGAGCCAGAAATAAATTCTTTTAATGTTATTCTTTGTAATCATGCCAGATGGATTTTGTTTAATTTTTTTTCCTGTAAAAAGCATCTTCTGGTGTACTTAACTGCTTCTAGAAACAGGGTGTTCATAAAAGCACACAACATAGCTGAGGCTATGGTTCAGAGGCCAGTTGCCATTCCTCAACAATATCCCTGAATGCTGTTATAAGTTGCTTATCTGGCATTGTCACCAATATGGAAATTAAACCCTTTCCCCATCTTTCCTTGAAAATTTATTTTTGCAAATTAATTTCAGAATCTTAATATTTAAAATAAAATATTCTACTTTTTCCCCCCTAAGCTCTTAATCCACTTAAAAAATTTTTTTTCCAGCAATCATTAAGCAAATATTAAGTGAACCAATGGTTCATTATGGCTCGTTTTGCCAAAAATCAGAAGTAAATGCCTGGTTTAGGCAAAACTGTCATAAAATGCAGTCAAATAACCGTGGGGCATTGCAAACCGTGGATCGTAAATGTTGCCTGGTTGCTTAGCTCCCGAAGTGCAATCACATGATCATGGGATGGTGGTCATGGCGGCTTTCATAACTTTGAATCTGGGTTGTAATTACTCCCAGGGAAGTCTGTTATAATGCTAGGTGACTGGCCATAAGGGGAAGTCTACTTGTAATTGAATGCTGTCTTTGGAAACCTAGTTCTGTTTAATATCTGATTACAACTTCAGCCATGAATAGCAGGAAAAAGGGCAACCTAGCTGTTGAAAGGGCTATTCTCTGCTTTGCAAACTCTGCTTTATACTCTGGAGTGTAAAACGTTAAAATTCCCTTTGACAAGTACTTCTGTACGCTTCCATTTCTCTCTATATTCTGTGCAAACAAATCTTTAATTGGATCTTGCTACACAGGTTATGAACATCTTCCATGTGGTTTGTTTCCCCTGTGTTACATGAAATTGATTTTTCTTATGTAAAGAAATGAGTCGAAGCATAGATTCAATGCAATTTATTTTGATACAACAGTCCTTAGAGTATCACGAAACACTTAAATTACGGATATCGCTTACAATGAGCTGAAGCCAGGACTAACAACTGATCCAAAAGTTGTCGCATTCATGTAAAAATGAAATGTTAGGATCGCTATGGAAACATATTGCATAGTTAAACATCCTTTTTGTGGAGATTTTTTTGAGGGAGGGGATACAATTGTCATCAGTAACATATTGGAGGCCTTATGCTTTGGGTTTTTCAAGCAGCACAAGTGAGGTTTGGCATAACAAGTTACTTGAATTGAACATTTCAATGGAATTCTTGCCAGCAGAAAAATGGGGCTGGAAACTGAACACCATATTGTTCCTCTCCGCTTCTATTTAAGACTTCTACTTAATTGTGAAAAAGCATTGACTTCTATTTGTTACAATGAAAAAACTTACACACAGGACTAGCTGCCACGATTTCCAGAAAAGTATGAAAATTAGGACAAATCTTGTAGCACCTTTTCTAACTAACACATTTTATAAGGAGGCAGGAGCTTTCTAAGGCTCCTTTGCCATATGCAGTAGGTTTCCATAACAATCCTAACCCTTCATTTTTATATGAGAGCAACACTCTTTGGATCACTTTTTGCAGTTTAAAAAGCATATGCCTTCTAATAAAAAGTGTTAGTTGGAAAAGGTGCTATCAGATTCCTGGTTTTTTTGTTAACTGTAGACTAACATGGTTCTCCTCCTACACAGTATTTCACGAGGGGCCAAACCAGCATAAATTTATCCAAATGCACACTATTTGCATATTTTAGCCGGATGCTAAAAACAACATTTTTAAACTACAAATTTACATTTTAATATGGAATATCAACAATAGTACTATTTGCATATGGGATTATCTATGTGAAATCAATAGCTTGGCCTTCAATAAAAATATAACATACAGTTCCCCAATAACATGATGTGTTTTTTCCTATGGGAAATTCTAATATCTTACAAGTTTTATTCAAATGCTACCCACTCCTTCAGTTTTCCCTTTATCCAAGCCCAAGAAATGAAAGGATTGTAATGGTTCTAAGCTCAGAAATCAATACTACACAATTTTTAATCCAACAATATTGGAATCAAATGCAAGATCTTAAAATAATCAAGGCTCAACACAGTATTTATTCATTCACACTGAAGATATTCCTTTCAGAAAACAATGGGAGGGATTCCTATAGACAAAAGGATGCATTCATATTTATACATTTCAGGGAAGGAGGAGAGAAAATAGTATACATTAATAGGTGATGTACGCATAGATTTCATAATTACTTCCCTGCCCTTCTGCTGTTTATGTCTTCAAGAACGAGTTACTGTCTTAATAAAGATAACATATCGGTTCCATAGAAGTTTTGACAAAGGTATTGAGAACCAAGAATTTCAGGATTGCTCCAATTCTATCTTGCTAAAATGCTACCACTCCTTAAAGAATTTATTTTCCTCAAGAGAAAGTTTTACACACTGCAGGGTGACTCTTTCAGGTTCTGTTTGCGTAGGCTGGTTGGGTTGGGTTTCCACCAGATTGCTGTTGGAAAAAATATATTTTACTTATCTGTTGCAGGTGGAGAATCAAAGAACTACATTTATGGAATATGCTGAAATTAATAGTAGCCCCAATTGGGTTTGGGGAAAATGAGTTCCAATAAACTCACAATCCCAAAGATGAGAAGCTTCCCAGGGTGGGCAGAAGGCCAGAAGGTGATGGAAGGTTTATTTAGAATTCTATTTGTTTTAAGGGAGCTGCAAGATTCTTTGATGGATGGGAATATTATGGTCTGTTGATACCCTGAAGAAATTTAGCAGCAGGGAAGAGGAGAAATTTGCACAAGGAAGCTCAGTGATAGTCCGGTTTCTCTTACTTTGTGTGTTCAGTATAGAGGTTAACTGAGTACTGAGCATAAAAGATAGGTAAGGACAGTCCCAATTCAACAATTATTCATCAGGGCATGCAGAATTGATTTTTGTGCCTTGAACGAAGCACAGAGATCAGAAAGTAAGACTTGGTGCTCAAGGCTCATGTGGTCTTAGTGGGTTGGCTGTATTACCTTTATTATTTTACTAGGAAAAAAAAATACTTTTTAAAAACAAATATTTAAAACAGTATTGTCTTAGATTTGTTGAATGCTTAAACTAGTAGCAGATAGGAATTTTTTTCTCCATCTTTATGAGTGTATCTATTTCAATTCAGGATTGTCTTATTTTCAACAAATATAGGGAATCAAAGTGAGGTAGGAGACTTTTAGGCATGCCAGCTGTGGATAATGGGATCTGTAATATAAATACATCTGGAGATTGTTGGAAAAGACTCCTGTAGCAACAATGATCTGAGTGAATCACACCTTGCCATGCTCAAGTATTCTGCATATACGGTAATTGCAGAGTGGTCTTAATGTAACTTCTATGTATAATCCAATTACACAAATGCCAAGAAACCTCCCCCCAAATATTTCCCTTCTTTCTTTTTCATGTTAGAGTCAGGTCTGAGCATCATATTTAAGCAGAACATTGGTTCATTTCTCCGAATCATGCCTTTGTACAGTTCTATACTATGTAAGATAAGCACAATCTCACTATTCCAACATTTTATCTTTCTTTACCTGCTTCGGAGATGCATTTTCTGGCTTTCAGTCCTTTGGTGTTGCAAGGTCTACAGAGTTCAAAAATTTCAGAATTGGGTCAACCCTATTTGCATATGAGCTATGCAAATGCATTATCCAATAATGCCTTTTGTAATGCTTTTGTGGCATAAGAAGGTTTGCTGCCTGGCATCTTTCAATGTTTACTCTTCATACATTGCAGGTTAGTGACTTTTTTCTATGTCTTCAAATACATTTTGAAGTTTACAAAATCCTGACCTTCTTGGCCCAAACTAATTTGACTATATTAAATGAAATTCTTTGTTTTCAATCCTTCATCTGCCATTCTTAAACTGTGCAAAATTATGCTTATCTCAATAATTACTGATGCAATCACAATCTGTATCTTGATAAATGATGCTGTTGTTTCCCATTGAGATGTAGAGCTTCTGTAGGTGTCAAACAAAACTATAATATTGTTCTTTTTTTTCCCAGGGAAAAGAAATAATGGTTAAAGGGATGGGAAGCCATGGAAAGCTCACAAATGGAAAGTCTCCATCTGAGTCTTGTTCTCACCCCTCTGAAACCTTAGGAATGAGTGAGGATAATTTGGCATCTCTTTGATGCAGATATCTACTTACCTTTATGCCATTTTAGCTGTTAGATTTGCCCTTTATTGTGGAAGACTCTCTTAACAAACCATACAGTAGTTTGTTCTCCCTACTTTCAAATGATTCCTTATAAACAATGAGTGAAATGCTATTAAAACTAATTTAAATATAAAGTGCATGCTTCTTCCTTATTTATAAGCAGCAAAGTCTGGATTAAAATTATCTCATCAGGACAAACATAAGGATTCAGCTAGCACCGTGATGGCGAACCTATGGCACGCGTGCCAAAGGTGGCACACAGAGCCCTTTCTGCGGGCACGCCAGCCGACACCCCAGCCCAGCATGTGTGTACGTCTCCCGCTGGCCAGCTGTTTTTCAGGTCTCTGTAATGCATGCGTGGGAGAGACAGGGCGCATACAGGGGACGTGTGCGCACATTGACAGGGAGCGGGATGTATATGTGGGGGACACCTTGCATTTCTGGGCCTAGGATACCTGCACCAACCTGGAAGGAAAAATGGGAGAGGGAGGTGAGGTGCATGTGTGGGGGATGCAAGTGGATGTGGGGGGGCACATGCACAGGGGGCACTAGCATTTCATTTTGGGATTGCGCACGCGCGCTTTGGGCACTTGGCACCAAAAAGATCAGCCATCACTGAGCTAGCATCTTCTTTCCAAGGAAATTACAGATAGCTGTTTAGGGCTAATCCCATACTTCCCAAGTAGCATAAATCAAAGAAAAGACAACAGTTGCATCTGCTTTACATAATCTGGTTTTCTCATTGCACTGTACATTAACATGGTTTGTTTGGCTTTGGTTTTGTATGATGCAGGGATTCAGCCATTGTGCTTTATGATTGTAAACTACAGTTTAACACAATGTCTGAAAAGGCAGTTGCAGAATGCTAGTTCATCTAGTCTCCTCATTGGTGATGATTCCAACACCTCAGCAGAGCTTCTGTCAATCTTTGTTTCCTTAATAATCCCAATAAACCAGGGACAAGGAAGCCGGTTTCTTCTCAAATAAAGGAGGTCTCTTTTTTAAAGCAAAGACTAATGGAACGTGCACCTGTGGGAGCAGTGGGGAAGAGCTTTGCCAGAAAAAGACCTGGATTAAGAGACTGTGCAATCCTGAGTTAGGGTATGGTGAGGGGAAAGAGGTCCAGGGAAGCCATACCTTAGAACAGTGATGGCAAACCCTTTTGGCACCGAGTGCCCAAACCAGAATGTGCGTGCATGTGTGCATGCCAGACAACCAAAGACCAGCTGGCTGGTGTGCGCATGCCTGTTTTTTGGCCATTTCCAGGTGTTTTCCAGGGTGTTTTTGCAACAAAAATGCCCCCCAAAACAGCCTGAAAATTGCCCGAAAAACGACCTGAAAATGGTCCAAAAAACAACTGTTTTGGCTGTTTTTCAGGCTGATTTCCAGCGCTCTGGCACTTGCACCAGAAACCAGACGAGCAGCTGGCAATGGTGCGCGTGCCAACTGAGAGGGCTCTATGTGCCACTTCTGGCACGCGTGCCATAGGTTTGCCACCATGGCCCTAGAATCCGTCAGGATATAGCTAGTAGTTTAGAGAATTATAACTTTAGCTTGGCAAGTTTCTGTTCATTGATGTAAATAAATAAAGGATAGGAATCCACTGGATCTTGCTGTCTTCAAGATCTTTTACAAGTCATTTTTAAATCAAATATATATATATATTTGTAGACCTTGGTTAGAATATGCGAGATACTTTCATCAGAACCTCAGGCCCAATTTCCATGGGCAACGTTCTAAGGGAAATGATCTTTCTCCCTTGGTGGCTTGTAAGAAACTATTAGGCATCCAAACCCTAATTGTTAACAATTAATTACTATAGTCGTTAAAGAAACAAGCACCACAGAGATAAGGAAACTGCATCCCCCAGGTACACGAAGAATAATTCTCAGCTCCTTGAGCTAATAGGATATGTCTGTCCTGCATTTTATTGAAAATATCGTAGTTTTTCCTCTCTCACATACACTCTGAATGAATGGGGCAGTCTTAGAAATGCGGGATATATGAAACAACCCTCCCCTGGCTCCCCACCCCTTGCAAAATGCCCCAAAGCCAGAGTCCCAAAATACAGAGTGGGAGATATTACACCCTTCTGTCCCAGACCTTTCCTTCTTTTTAGTCTAGTTTACTTTATTGTCATTGCACCTCGTACAACGAAATTAAATGCCATATACAGTGTACACTATAACTATAAAAATAAAACACAAACACACATCCTTCACGTTCTATACAACTCTGATATTGCATTAATATTGCACTATACAGTAGAATTCAACAGAGTTACTGCCCTGGGATAGAAGCTGTTTTTCAGC
>JAOYMU010000077.1:9714132-9724422 GCA_025802295.1 Psammodynastes pulverulentus
AAGGCCCTCTGGAAGCTGGAAACAGGCCCATTTCCTGACTTCCGGTAGGCCCATTTTTCGCCCTACCCACTTCCGGTTCTTCTGGGAGACCTGTTTTTCGCCCTCCCCAGGCTGCAGGGACTTTCCTGGAGCCTCTGGGAGGGCAAAAATGGCCTCTCCTGGGCTCCAGAGGCCCTCCGGAAGCCGGAAACTGGCCAAAAATCAGCTGGCTGGTGGGGAGGCCGTGCGCACATGTGCTGCTGGGCAATGAGCATGGCTCTGTGTACCACCTGTGGCACGCGTGCCATAGGTTCGCCATCACTGTGCATGTATCCGCCTGTACCTTCTCTTTGCTTGTCTCTCTTCCTTCTCTTATTCTTACTTGTTATGTGCTGGAGAGGAGAAAACCCCACAAGGACACTCTGGTTGACAGACAAAGGAGAAATGTCCATGGAAGCACAGAGTACCAGGGGCAGATAAAAGGGGTGTTCCTGTGGCAAGCTAGGTAGACCCTTATTGGTTGCTGACATCCTTTGGGCTCCTCCTACTTGCAAATTAGAATCTTTGCATAGGAGATAGTTTTACATTTTCTTGTGAAAAAGACTCTTTTCCTGCTGGATCACTTTGATCTGGCTTCAGCTTGTCACGGTGATAGGCTGGTACCATGACATTATGAGGCTATGTCCTCAAAAATGATGCATAGGCCGTTCCTGTGGTCTATTTTATATTCTAACCTAATTCAATATTTTGAAATGGATGGCACTTAGTCATTAGTTATTGGAGGACCCTAAAGTCCATCAAACAAATAAACAAAGAAGGAAAATCTTGGTGTTGATAAAAGAGGCTGTATGGATAAGATCGTTGAACCATAAGTTACAGCTTCAAACCCTCACAGCTTCAATCTCCAGCTGTCTACTGTGGACCTCTTCCCATTCTTAAGAAGTCATTAAAGGGGGTGTGCATAAGCTCATCAGGGTGCCTACTGTCCCTGTCTTATTGTCCCCATTTATCTGTATTTAGCAATAGCAACAGCACTTAAACTTATATACTGCCTTATAGTGCTTTTTACATTCCTCTCTAAGTGGTTTACAGAGTCAGCATATTGCCCCCAACAATCTGGGTCCTCATTTTACCCATACTGGAAGGATGGAAGGCTGAGTCAACCTGGAGCCGGTGAGATTTGAACTGCTGAACTCCAGCTAGGAGTCAGCTGAAGTAGCCTGAAGTACTGCACTCTACCCACTGTGCCACCTTGGCTCTATTTACCTCCTTTGTTCATGTTTATGTTCATACCTATACTTGTTATTTTGTGCATGTTTGATAAACAAACAAACAAACAAATAAAATAAATATTTTCTCCACCTGTGGCTTCCCACAGCTAGGACTTCATAAGATCTTTTTCACAGCAGTCCTATTATCGTTCCTAAGATTCCCCCTCTGGTGAAATTCAGAGAAACCCTTCCAAATCTGTGGAAATTTTCTATTTTAAAGAGACATTTATATGTAGTTTTGATATTAAAAAAACCTGTTGCAAAGAGAGGAAAGCAAAACCAGCAAACAATCAGATTTTTTTTTCTAGGCATTTTATTCACTTATAACAGAAACATTCACTTATCAGGTATCACTGAAGTGCAATTTACAGAATTTAGCAGCAAATTCACACTTGGAAATTGTTCTTTTTGTTTGTACAAATCTTACAAATGTACATCCATTCGTACCATATTGCCATTCATCCATGCTCACTATATATACACTGTCTTCTCTTTGAATTCCTAGTGCAGCGCCATTCTCTCCTGTGTTGGAAATGTGGATGTACAATTGGGAAGAAGCGTCATTACAAAATGTTGGGCTATTGCATGAGCTTTGGACTTTGAATTCAAATTCTGAAAGAACAAAACCAACATTTTCAGGGTTTTCCATGGAATTATCCAATACTCTCCATGGTCAAGTTAACAGTGTAAGAAACCTCTCCCATAATTCTTGTTTTCTTTGTTGAGTCTATATTGTCTTTAACTGGTGGATTGGGTGAACTGGTCACTCCTAAAACAACAAAAGTGCTTGTATAAGCAAAGAGTAAGATAAAAACATTATCATCATTATCATCATCCAGAGCTCTTTAATAGACAACATATTTGCTAAGTATTAGGTAGTATTAAAGGTTCCCCGAAGAACCATCGTAATTACTCTGACAACAGTGATTAGGAGTTTAAGAAAACGGTTCAAAAGTTCTATGGGAATCTGGCTAATTAAGTAGTAAGTATGGAGTTTGTGCTGAACCGAGATTTCAGAGTACAAAATGAACAGCCTTATTGGTCCTCAGGCCTCATGTAAGGCAGTTCACAAAACTTCCGATGGAAGTTAGCAAGAAATTCTCTTGCATGAATGGGGTCTGGGGTTATAGCCAGCTTGCGAGAACTGAAGGGGCAAAGGCATATCTTCACAGGAAATGCCATGTATGATTGGGTTTCTGTGAAATTCCACAAGTTTGTTTCATATATGGAAGAGGAATGCTGTACTGATATGGAAATTCTAAGAAAGCATTACATATTTTTTTCAACTATAAAGATAACTTCGGAAAAACCACCCTGTTAGTAAAATGGCACTTTAATGTGATCTATTAGCAGCTTTGGCCCACATACTGAAAAAACAAAACCAAGTTGCAGAGATGTTATTATTAATCTAACTTTCTTCCAAAGGTTACCTTCTCATTTAGGATTCATGTATCCGTTCTCATTTTAATCTTACAACAACCTGTGAGGTAGGTTCCACTGAGCTATTGTGACAAACTCACTATCTCTCAGGCAGAGTTTTTAGTGAGAAGGCTATCTTTTCTAAGCAGCCATCCCACATACAATGGGAGTTTCTTTTTATGTGTTTGAATCTCATGGGGGGAAAAAAAGGATAATGTAATGGTTTGGACCTCATAAGAATGTATGAGATTGATCAAAAGCATCCTGTATTTGGAAAGTTAGTAAGTTAACAAAAATGTCTATTTTCATAGCAGGGAAAATTGAGGAGTGAGGCAATAGGCAATCAATCAATCATCAATCATAATAGAGCTGGAAGGGAAAATAGCTCCAAGCATCCAAATGCGTTCTGAACCTGGGAATTTTTGAAAACATGCTCTTCACGATGAGATTTCATACAATCCTATCTCCCATTTGAGTAAGGAGCACTCAAGCCAGTAGAATTTACTTCCAAACAAACATGGATGAGTTTGCACATGGATAAGTAGAGGACAACAAATACGAAATTCCATTAGTTTCAGCAAAATTTAGAGGAACTTAACTTTCATTGGATTCTTCCTGAAACTATTCTCTCCTTTCTCCAATTCTTTGGGATTTATGAGTATTTTTTGGAAATTTGAGAAAGTGTCTCTGTGGGCGCTCTCACGACATGGCCATTAGGAAAATAGTCATTAAACATCCTCTTATAAAAGCAAATTATCTGGATGCTTTCTGCCATTCCTTTTCACAGGATGTTCCCCAACTTTTGTCTACTTTTCTAGAGGTCCACACAGAGTGTTGACAATTTTAATAATCTGAGACTATATACAAGAATCTTAGGGAATTCAAAGGCTTTCCTGGAACTAAATATAATTCTGGAACTAGTGCTTCCTTTTGCTTGATGAGAGTGTTTATACTTTTAGGCAACTTGAAAGTATATCTTCTTTTTCAAGTTGGATGGAAGAGATGTCCATGGAGAAGCTTGCTCAAGGTCTAGCGTAAAATCTCAGTTTCAAAATTAAGCACTTGTTATCATCACAAAGCCTTTTTTTTTTTATTCCTAGCTTGTTGAATTTGTATTTTCTACTATCTCTACTCTAAGTAGGGGTGTTTTTTTGGGGGGTAGTTAACATGGAATGTTTTATTTGTTCAAGACATTTCTGCAAGGGGAGTGTTCCTTTTGTAAGTCTAATTAAAATTTCTAGTTGATCACAATAATTGTATTTGTACAGACACTATAGCTACATCTTGTAATTTATCACCTAAAAAAATCATTAAAATACAGCAGCTAGTCCTATCCTGTGACATTAATAAACAAATGTATTTACTCAGTATGGCTCTCAAGACCTTATATACAGAGCATCTAACTTTATCTGCAGGAAACGGGTAGCATCAAAGGAGGTCTAGGGGAGAGCTCTCATGCAACAAGGGCGAGAAGGAACTCTGCTCTTGTGTATGAGACATAAATTGGTTGGGTAGCTCTAAGAAGATACACCAAGACAGATCAGGAACAGCACGTTCATATATACACAATTCATGAAAACTAAAAGTTAGAAACAATAACGCTACACCCGCACATCCTGTCATGTGGAACAACAACAACAACAACAAAAGAAAAAGAACTACCATTTGGGTAGAGACTAATTCTGGAGGTGCTTAGATTTTCTATAACTTCTTGGGCATCCTAAATACCGTAACATCTACATCAGGGGAATATCATACCAATCACTTAAGATATCACCAGTTCCGACCTGGTGATGCTGGACTACACAGTGTTAAATGAAGTTGACCTTTGCAGTCCAACACAATCGAAGGACATCCAATTGGAAAGGTGAATTAGGGTTTTTATTTTTTTCATTTCGCAACAATGCTCTAAGCATGTAACTTGATCGAGGGCAGCAGCGGAGGACTGTTTAGCATATTTAAAAATAATGCCAGGATTCGGACCTCAATCACTCAAAGAGTTGAGTGGGATGGTGACAGTAATGTTAGGCCTTTGATTGGCACAACTGTGCTAACTAGGAAACTGAGGAAGCCTTGTTCATAGGATTTTGTGCTGGTTGAGGCTGCCTTCAGGTCTACTAGATACTAGAAAACTGATCATAGCTATGAAGTAGAGTGAACTTATCAAGGTTAGGGATTGTGCTTCTAAGGACTCTGTAATGTCTAGATGGGCCTCAAATTATGCCTCATTTGGTCCACATATATTAGAGAACTTTCATACCATGCTTGATAGGCAAAAGAATATGAGCAAACAATATGAGAGTAGAATTAGCATCCTATTTGGAGCTCTTAATAATATCAATACATGCCAATTCCTCCCTCAGAAAAATGTTCCAATTCACACTACGTTGATATTAGAATATTTTAAACATACAACTGAATTGCTTTCCATTGGCATTTGTGCAATACGGATGTTTTTCTCCAATTTCTGCAATTTCA
The DNA here is from genome assembly GCA_025802295.1 of Psammodynastes pulverulentus. Taxonomy (NCBI): domain Eukaryota; kingdom Metazoa; phylum Chordata; class Lepidosauria; order Squamata; family Psammodynastidae; genus Psammodynastes; species Psammodynastes pulverulentus. The sequence continues at coordinate 9,719,280 of JAOYMU010000077.1, forward strand.
GATTTTTGAGCTGGCTGGCCTGAGACCAGATTGTAGTAAGGATCTTAGAAGATCCAAATGCTAAGGATTGTGCAAAGACAAAAGGGGTGTTGTTGCTTATAGCTGTACTGAATTTCAGCACCTCTAATTGATACCTTTCTTATTCTGCATATGAGTTGCAAGAAGATAAATGAAATGTAATGCAGCTTGACTTTAATACGGTATGTGCATCTGGGAGGTCTCCTGTAATGTGCTTTCAACCAACCTAAAGTGTGCAGTCATCTCTTGCAACAACATGGCCCATCTGTGTCTCTTTTAAGTAGAGTGCAAAAAAGAAAAGTGGTTTCTGAGAAGCATGCAACCCAACAGCCATCTGGTGCAGGATGTGATGTCCTTGTCCAGAATGTCACCCCTACCAAACTCCTTGTGATCCTCTCATTTCTCCCAGCCCTCTATAACCCTGCTCTGTCTTTTACCAAACCTTTCCCACTCAAAATGACCCCCCAATTCCTCTCAATATGAGTTTTCAGATCATTGCCTGTTTCATGCCATATTCCAGCGGGAGCCACCCACCTTTGCCTCTTCAACTCTTTTGCAATTTCTTCTTCTTGTTGTGTTTTCTACAATGTTTTCAATTTATAGCAGGGGTCTCTAAGCTTGTCAACTTTAAAACTTGTGCACTTCAACTCTCAGAATTCCCCAACCAGCACAAGTCTTAATTCCCTCCACAAGTCTCAAAACTTGCCAAGTTTGGAGACCTTTGATTTATAGAAACTAACACTATCTTCATTTTTCTCAGAACTACAGTTGCCTCCCATGAGTTGGAACCTAGAGGAGGATGGAGCCATTGACAGTGGCAGGCAGGATGCTCTGTAGCTCAGTATGCCTAACTAGAGACCTTCAAAATGGCAGCTGATGGTTATCACGTGCTGTATATTTGTGCAACCAGCTGCATGATAGACGCTTTGTATGTCAAGAACAAGATAGCCATGATCTGGCGTCCATCACTCTTAGAACCATTTATTTCCTAAATGCAAGGTAAAGACATGCAAACTTTTCCTTGCTTCTTTCTGAAATATTATGCTCCCTGCAGTGAACATCCAGAAACTTTTAATCTAAACTTTGGGCAATATCTTGCTTTTCTATTCCCCTGGTTTTGATGTACTGAGCAGATTTTCTAAAGCTCTGGGGTGCCACTGTGTAGGCTTGTAGTCTGAAATCCCACCTCCTTCCTCTCTCTCACACCCATACAGAGAGACACAGATGCATAACTTTCCATGTTTCAATGTATGCTAATTCCTGCATGTGTTTGTAACCTAGAAAAATCTTCTCGTCCTCCTATGATAATTATTGCACTAACGGTGAAGAGGAACACCAGAGGGCTGATGGTTTTGTTTGCTTTTTTTTTCAGCCAGACGCAACTTGCAACCTGCTGTTGCCTGAAATACAGGTGCTGCTTAGATAATTACAGCAATGTGCTACAAACAAGGAACAAACAGTGAAGGTCGTTTTTGTAACCTGGGCTTGTACATCCTTGAGAAGGGATGGGTATGTAAAAGCAGTTTCCTAAAGGTTCAGTGCATTAACCAGAATGTATCTCATATCTAACACATTTAGATACAAGGTTCTGACTTGGGTTGAACGGGGTCTCACATGACGTCTCTCCGGCTCCCGTAGAGTATTTCTCTTCCCTCCAGTCCTTTCAATGTGGTCATGTTACCAAGATGCCAAATGATTCACACCACGAGTAGAAATTGATCTTGCTCTGGGGGTTTTTTCACCCAAGTGCCCAAGCCTGCCTTCTGAAATGCTCTGAACAGCTGCTGTTTGGCAGACTGATAGACATGTGCCACCAGTTTGGCCTCACTGTACACTGATGGCACGTCTCCATGGCTTGATATCGGTGTGCTCAGCTGCAGGGGGAAGAGAAGGGAGGGGGAAATTCAGATGCCAACGAACAAAGAGCTGAAGCATCGGCCTCTTCTGTAGCTTTGTATCACCATTTCATCTGCCTCTCTTAAGCTACAAAGAAATTGTGAGCTTTACACGTAACAGTATTCAGGGAAAAAATATTTGAGAAGATCCGCGTCTCACCGCACGGATGATGCCAGACTACCATCTTCACACAAAAGGGGATTTTGGAGAGCTCAACCAACCAATATTGTACATCATTTGGAAGACTGCCCAGAGCTCTATGTGTGTAAATTCTACCAGTTAATTCACATTCCTCTTTTGGACAGATTTTTTTTGGGAAGCATTGTAAAGCCCATGACAAAGAATGGCCATTGGAATGCGTTAGTTCTTTCCAAATGGACTCTCCATTCTTCTAAATGACTCTATTTTGCTCATTTGGAAGGAACCAGAGTATTTTGAAGGCCATGTTCATTTGTCATTTGGGAAAGAGAAACACAATCGGAAAGGCTGCAATGTTCAGTGGTATGAATAATCCAATATGTTCCTAATAACAACCAACAAAGGCATTGCTCATTAAAAAAAAATTCATAGCATTTGCAAATCCATATTCAAAAATGAAACTTCACTTCATCTGAAATTGATTGATGCTTTATTTAAAAGCCAATCATCTCTCTAAATTTTTAGGGGAGGAGGGAAGGAATAGAATTCCCCTCCCCTTTCTCCTTTTTTTTGTTATTTTGCTAAATGAGAATTTGAACTATTTTGTAGACTAGTAGGCAGAAAGAAAATTTCGAAGAAGTACAGAAGAAAAAAACCACACTGTGAAAGTCTTACTTCTAATGGGTGGGACACATGTAAAAAGCGGGTAACAGAATAGAATAACAGACCTTGTAAGGGACCTTGGAGGTCTTCTAGTCCAACCCCCTGCTCAGGCAGCCCTGTACCATTTCAGAAAAATGGTTGCCCATTATCTTCTTAAAAACCTCCAGTGTTGGAGCACCCACAACTTCTAGAGGCAAGTTGTTCTACTGATTAATTGTTCTGTCAGGAAATTTCTCCTTAGTTCTAAGTTGCTTCTCTCCTTGATTAGTTCCTACCCATTGCTTCTTGTCCTGCCCTCTGGTGCTTTGGAGAATAGCTTGACTCCTTCTTCTTTGTGGCAGTCCCTGAGATATTGGGACACTGCTATCATGTCACCCTTAATCCTCCTTTTCATGAAACTAGAAATACCCAGTTCCAGCAGGTTGAATTGTGGAGTCCTTGATGCTCTCTGAGTTTGGTTGTTTGGAAGTTTCATTACCTGACTAGGTAACACCATAAGTATTAGTGAGTGTGGAGTTTGCTTCCAATTTATATGCAGTAGTTTTTCCTGCCAGTGTTATTGGACGTGTGGATTTCTCTTTGATAGTTCTTTGATTAGGATACTTTTTGCTTATTAATTGATTCTACTCAGAGCTATGTGAATATCATAGATTCAGTAATTTAGCAAGTTGGGCATCCAATCACATTTTTAAAATCAAGTCCACAGCCCTAGGCAATTCATACACAATAGCATTCTATTGATTTTGTTGGGAGAATAAAGCATATGTCTAAAAGTGATTATGTGCCACCTAGAATTGCAATTGAATTGGACAGCTTTCTATATTTAATTAATAGTAGTAACAGCAGCAACAACAGCAGTGATAAATAATATGCTTCACCCGCCCTTTGTATCCTGAGAGGCAGATAAAATAATGGGATCAGCAAAAGCAGGGCTTATTGGAAGTACTCCATGGCGAATTCTTCCAGGGTACCAATACTTGTGGGATTGAACAGTTTATATTAACTAAAATATTTTCAAAACCAAAGAGCACTTCCAGGCACTATTTGCACTGAACTTTCATGTTGTCACTCTCCATTCATAATTCTCTTATCTTCTCTCTATTTTGACAAGCTATTTTTAAGAGAAAACTACTAAAGGAAGAAGCATCCAAGCCACCATACTATGCAATGCCTATTGACCATGAAAGCTCCAAAATAAAAGTAACAGTGACTTGGATGCAATTCAAAATCAAGACAAGCAAAATGGGGTGCGATTGCATGGCACACTTACACTTTTCCAGACTCCTGAAGCATCTCCAACCACTGGGATTGCTCATAAACTGATTCTGCTGCTAGTAAAATGTTGCCCTAAAAAAAGCAGCAACAATCCTAAATCACAAACTGGCATGTAAACACAGTTTATCAAAGAGGAAAAAGAACAACCACAAACGACTATGATAAAAAGAAGACTATCTGCAAATATATATGTCAGTTTTACTTGCATGACTTTCCCAGAGTAATACTGGGAATGGTAAATATTGTGAAAACAATTTGCTTTGATCCCTGGAAGGAAGTCGTGAAAGTTAAACCGATTGAAAGTGATGGTCTACAAACAGATGAAAAATCTTAGGGATTTCTAATGTCACAGGTAACAATTCCCTTTACTGGCAGTTACACTTACGTAAAACATCACAGTCTGTTACCAAATAAGCTACCAAAGGGAAATCAGATTAACAGAATAACAGAGTTGGAAGAGACCTTGGAGGTCTTCTAGTCCAACCCTTCTGCTTAAGTAGGATACCCTATATGGTACCATTTTGGACCAGGGGTCTCCAACTGTAGCACCTTTAAGACTTGTGAATTTCAACTCCCAGAATTCTTCAGCCAGCTTTGCTGGGAGTTCTGGGAGTTGAAGTCCACAAGTCTTAAAGTTGCCATGGTTGGAGATCCTTGTTCTGGACAATGGCTGTCCAATCTCTTCTTAAAAACCTCCAGGGATGGAGCACTGTTTTGCTGCTTGGGTATATCTGCTGCATGCTTCTGTTGGGCAATCTACTTTTTTACTGTCTAATTAGTATTAAAATCTATTACATGGAACAAGAAAGAAGAAAAAAAACCACTTTACATGGAAGTCCACATGAGAGATTTTCATTGCATAAGGCATATTGGATTCTTCTTTGGCTTCTACGATGCATCCGCCAAGAGGTATGACACCCTGAGGAGGCACCAAAGATTTCAGGCAATTGGTTGAAATCATCATTGAGAAGTGATATGATGCAGTTAGAACTAGATAAGATCGCGAGATGGGCATTCAGAATGGTGATCCTCATAGAGTGCAGTACTGCAGGCTACTTCTGCTGACAGCCGGCTGCCTGCAATTTGGCAGTTCAAATTTCACCAGGCTCAAGGTTGACTCAGCCTTCCATCCTTCCGAGGTGGGTAAAATGAG
>JAOYMU010000077.1:9807852-9819754 GCA_025802295.1 Psammodynastes pulverulentus
TCTCTGAACTACTCAAAATTTCCACTACCGGTTCTCCAGAATTGGTCAGAACCTGCTGAATACCACCTCTGGTGTGTACGTACAGCTCCTTTGCTTTATTAGCAGTTCTGCAGGTGGAGTTACTATATATGTACATGAACAGGCAAAATGGGACAGCTTTTGAAGCAGATGCGCACAAGTGCTGCACAAGATGTGGCTGCTTTAATGACTGGAAAAGGAAGACATTTGCATCCAATCATTCCTCTGAAATGGGACTTTATCTTCACCATAATGTTGTAAAAAGGATAAAGTGCTTATATGCTTTATTTATATGCTTATTTAAAGCACATTATCTCGCTTTCCTGCTGCATCATGCGAAGCTCAAAGCAGCTTTGGGAGAGTTCAACATAAAAGCTTCATACCTTACTGAATGTTCAGGAAGGTGAACTTAACGTTGTAGCTAAATTTCAGAATTGCGTCACCATCGCACACACTTTTAATTACTAAGTGCAGGTAATACTGGGGCACATACCGATATTATCTATATTCAAGTAACTAGGGTAATCAATGGACGGGCTTTTCTTAGAATAAATAAAACTGTAGGCTAAGCAAAAAGCAAGAAAATTGGAGGCTTACCTCTAGTCATTACAATTCCTGCAAGGGATCTGTGACATGCATGGAGGGCAGCAAAGTTATCCGTCACCTCCTGAAATTTCTCTGCAATTATTTGGTACACGGAATCAGCAAATTCCTGGAAAGACATAACCAGAAGCTGTTCTATTAATTTGGCATGACCAAAACAATGGATTGCATCTTCAAGTTTTGTCCTTTAACTCATAACAGCTTATGTCATTAACTACAAAGAATCATAAACTCTCCAGTTCCTCTCTTTGCAAATAGAAGATACCTTCCAACTGAGGATTGTCCTGAAATAGAAGATGCAGCCTTTGCAACATTGCTGCTAAGCTGTATTGCACGATTACCCCTCTTTCCTTGATCCTACTGTCGCTTTTCAGCCGGCAGTTGCCTATCAAATCATCGTCAGCCAATTCAGTTCCTTTCATTTCACTGGCATTTTGACCATAATTTGTTGCAACTCAATGCTGGTTTGAGTTGATTTTCACTCCTTTAGATATCAATAGCACTTAGCATTTATATACCACTTCACAGTGCTTTACAGCCCTCTCTAAGCGGTTTACAGAACCAGCCTATTGCCCCCATCAACCTTGAGCCCAATGTCATACACATTGTATGTTACTCACTGCATACAAGCTATTTCCTCAGTACAGAATACAGCTAACTAAAGAATCATTGACCGACGGCCATAGAAACTGAACAAACAAAGAAACAAATATTTATCTAGCCATGGTGCAAATTCAATCCTGCAAAGACCTGTCATTTATTTCATACACCAAGAAAAATAAAAGCAAGAAAGGCTGAACCCGAATTAAGGCTAAGTACCCATAGTCCTCGACTTGAGACCACAATTGAGCCCAACACTTCTGCTGCTAAGTGAGATATTTGTTAGGTGAATTTTGCCCCATTTTATGATCTTTCTTGCCAAAGTTGTTAAACGAATCAGTGTAGATGTTACGTTAGTGGCACGATTGTTAAGTGAATCTGGTTTTCCCCATTGATTTTGCTTGTCAGAAGTTCACAAAAGGAGATCGTGTGATCCCAGGACATTGCAACCGTCATAAATATGAATCAGTTGCCAGTGGCAGCTTCAGTGCTGTTGTAACTTTGAATGCTCACTAAATGAACTGTTGTAAGTCGAGGACTACCTGTAAAATAGTGAATGAAACCAACTGCGTCTTTAATACATCTAATGGAGAAGCTTCAGCCTCATCTCACCCGTGAGAGTTTTGCATTTTAAAATGATAACAGGGAAGCAGATGTTTGAAGCTCACGGTAAATTTAAAAACATAAGTTTTGTTGACACTATATAAGCTAATAATTTTATAGTAGCATATGATTTTTAAATGAAAAACATTTGTTAGGCAAAGACTTGTCACCAACCCAATTCCTCCTTCTCTGTTATGACCCAGGGTTGGCGTGCAATAAACACATGCCAGGTGGAAACCTGTCAATTTTTATTTAATCATCATCTCCCACAATCCGCGCAATCCATCAATTCCCGGTCCGTTCTCCAAAGTCTCTGCCTCCAGGTTAGCCTTACATGCATCTACACATGCTTCTTGCAACTTCCTGGCAGTGAAAGTCCACAGGAGCAGCTCTGGGGGCAAGACCAGATCTCAAACTTGGCAAAGTTCATGATGAATGTCAAAGCAAAGGATCAAACCTCGGTCTACACCAGCAAGCATTCTGGAGCAGTTATTCTTGGAGGTGTGGATGTGTTGCTACGAAATACAACACTTGTTCGCAATGAAAACCTCTCTCCATGACTTCTTCTTAAATGCTTCTCTCCAGGTGTCCCTTGGGAGGTTATCCTCCTCCCAAATAGTTGGGTCGCCCTGTACTGACTCTTCCTCTTCTCCATTCTCCGTGCTCGGCGATGGGGAAAGCATTTGCTCATCTCTGAGCTCTGCCCCTTCTCTGCTCCTTCGCCTGCCCTTTCCATCTCCTCCCACTTCCTTGGTCAGCCTGCACCCTCTCTTCTTCTTGGCCTACTTTTCCAAGGCCCGAGGGACCCAGGACTGCCTCATTCCCATCCCCAGGTTGCTCCTCATGGGCCATAGGGACTGCACCCTCCCTCTCTGTCGGTACCGGCTGCATCTTCTCCTCCTCCTCTTCAGATCCAGGCTCCAACAGGGCCATGACATTCTCCCAAGAGTAATTCACTAGTCAATTCAATGTACTACACACTATTTAGCATGGTTCCAGCTTCTGAATAGGCCTACTTAATCCAAGAGCTAGTGACTGAGTTCCTTCTGTGTTTCCAGTTTGATAAATTTATGATCTGATTCAGGGGTGGGGATTCAAAAATTCCAGCAACCGGTTCACTGCCCGGTTGCTGGATGGGTGTGGCCTATTGGAACTTCCAGTTTGGTCATTTTCCACCTTCCCCAAGGTCTGGAGGCTTCCCTCAGGCCTCTGGGAGGGCAAAAACAGCCTCCCCCGGACTCTGGAGGCCCTCTGGAAGCTGGAAACAGGCCCATTTCTGGACTTCTGGAAGACTCATTTTTTGCCCTTCCAGAGCCTCTGCGCGGACCCTGCACTTACCTGCATCCAAAATGGGCCGTGTGGAGACTCCGGGGAGGGGCGGGGCCAGCCGATTAGTTCAACTACTGGTTCAGTGAACCAGATGTAACTTTAACGTCTGGTTCGCCCAATCTGGTAGAATCTCACCCTGATCTGACTGCTTACCAGATGTCCATGATAGGTCTAACCTATTGGGACTGATCTATGTCTTCTTAAACCATACACTTAAATACCGTAGTTATTTCTAGTCTGCGTAGCGTGGGGAAACGGCACATATGCCATGGCTTTGATCTGCTATGTAGTGGAGCAGATGCCATCTCGAACTTTTTATCATCCCACCGTCTTTGCTGCCTCTTCTAAGTTCAATAGATGTAAGATCTGGCTGATACCTGCCAGCAATTTGTTGAAGTAAGAGCCTGAGCAGAACAGAACAGAAGCGTATTTAAATGAAGACTTGCAAGTAAACACTCCATGCTGGGAAAGCACCTCGCCTTCTGCTCTAAGAAAAAGTAGCTACATCAGAACACGCTTCCACTGAGCGCTTTGTCTCAAAAGATTTGTTCACATCCCGCATGCCATATGGTTTTAGAGCAGCTATAATAATAAGTGTTCATTAATTATTAAGCTTTGCTGTAAATAAATACAGAAAAGCTGTCTTGCTGTCACAGTATAAAGAACAAGCCATGCCCGCGCAGATGTAAGTCATGCATTCTTTTTCCTGTTGACATCTCCCCGATTCTCCCTCCTTCTCCCCATGTCTTTTTAAAGTGAATGTAATCATCACCCATTTCAGGGCACCAAGATATGATCTCTCCTTCCAGTGCATAGACAACAGAATGCTTCTGCAAACTTATCTTCTCTATGACTATAGCAGTCCACCTTGGCTCTTCAATAAGTCTCATTTGCAACACCTTTCAACCTATTTGTTTTATGGGCTTCAATAATCTATGAAAGATGCCTTTGGAAAAAGGGAAAGAAATCAACATACCTATGGATACTGCCAAAGGAACATGAGGATGCAATTAGGACACCATAATTGGGGGAAATCAGGCTCCAACACCTTCAGATCTGTGCCACCTTCTCCCAAGCCCATTATTTTGATCAGTCAGGTCAAACAATCCTTGGCATTCATGGTGATGCTATGTTATGTAATGCTGGATATGTTGACAGCAAGACAACGAATCAGCCATGGTTTAATAATGAGCATGTTTTACTGAAGAGGATGAAGAAGGTGGAAGAGATCTTTTAGTTTTGTCCTCTCTGATTTTTAGTATCCCATCAAGATAAACTGGAGAGATGGCAGGGAAAAACTGTTCAGTCTGTATCGAATCTATAACTTGTCACTCTGAATTATGATTTTTTGCACTGTGTTGGGTTTGAAGAACAAGGTAGGTCTATTGACCCATCCATAACCAATAATTGTTGCAACTGAGATTATTGTTGCAAAAGAGAATAATTCAGTTATGGTGCTGGACATGGGAAGACGGAATATTCTGAGGAACTTCAATATCTACAGAGAGATTTCTTTTACAGGCTACCTTCAAAGCCCAACAACTGTCATGTACTGATGATTAATCCATGTGGGAGGTTTTGTAATGGTCAATAACTATGACCTTCTCATCCACTCTCTTGTAATACAGTAGTCAATCTGCTATTTCCCGAGAGATAAACTGGTAGTAGCTGTTCTCTCCCACTCAGTATACAGCCTGCCTCCAGAAGTTGAAGTTATAAACTTAATTTCTAATTTCTGGTCCTGTCTAGAGAAAGCAGACTTCACTTCCATGAGACATTCATTGGTTTCATTCAGATTTTATTGCTCTATGAAACTGGATTGCCACTAAATGCAAAAGTAAATATATTGACAAATGGTCAAGCATTTTGTTACCACTTATTTGGGCAGCTGTCCAATTTCTGGTGAATTTGAATTACAGGCTTTGGTTTTTAAATATTTCTATGGAGAGTTTGTCTAAGAATCTTCTGCAACAATGCTACCTGCTAACTGAAATATTTAAGCCACACATGGATAGATGTGATCATTCGTGGCATTGTGGAGATCCATCAATATTAAACAAATGGTCAGACATTTTCAGCCTTATATTAGGCTGTTCTAGGCGTCATTTGTGAACATGATCCACAGAAACAATCTGATTTTCATTAATTACTTCTACTTTTTATTAATTGCTGCTGGTTTTTAAAAATCCCAACTGTTCAATGTCAAGGGATGTAATGTGCGTTTAATTATTTCATTTTAATTCTATCATTATAACCTTGTGAAGTGCCTTGAAGGATAAGGAGATAAAAATCCAGATTTACAGGGAAATTCTTTCTTGACTTCAAACAAGATGGACAGCCAGACGCAAAGAAAATTCATCCATTAAGGGAAATTGTGATAGGTTCTAATTGCATAGAAAAAAAGTGAGAAGGATTCAGTCCTATAAATCATAAAATGTATTCTTTTTTTAAAAAGATCAAATTATAACCTTAATTTTTTTTTTCTAATCCTACAGTCTGATCCATCATTCTTTCTATAGTGTCCTACATATAGGCATCACATTTACAAAGAATTCATTAATTCAGAGGAACATATTGCTTGCGTAAGAATTGTTGTTAAAACATTAGAAAGAACAAACACATTTTAACAGACACAGATATTCCAGTAAACCCACTTTTCTTTACTCAATTTGGCAGCCAATTCCAAAGCAAATGAACACAATGAGATCAAATCACGGCCAAATAGCTAAGCAAAGATGATCAAAATTAGGCTGAGAAAAGACTGCCAGGGAATTTTTTAAAATTTCTTGCATGAGAATCAGAAGAAATAACAAAGGTTGTTCATTAAAAAAAACCCAGAATGCGATGTAAGAAGAAAACAAACTGTCTATTTAGAGAAATAATGCAACTTACTTCCCTCCTTTTATTTTTTTTCCAGAGAGGTCTATTCATAAAGTCTACCTCCATTTGGGTCCTTTTTCTGTATCGCCAATAGAAAAGGCCACAAACATTGTGCTGCTTTAACAAAAACCTTTTGATAGTCTCAGATTCTGAAAACATAGAGCCAAGCCAAGATATGGCTTTTGACCCAGAAAATTAAACACAAATCTGTCTTTATACCAAAAGTTGACTTTGGTGTCCTAGGGCAGAGTGGTATTCAGCAGGTTCTGACCAGTTGTGGAGAACCTGTAGCAGAAATTTTGAGTAGTTCGGAGAACAGGCAAATACCACCTCTGACAGGCCCCGCTCCCATCTATTCTCTGCCTCCAGAGTCCCAGCCGATCAGCTGGGTCTTCTTTTGTTGCCCTGCACAGAAGAACAGAGCTGGAAAGCAGCTTAGTGGGGTGGGGAGGGAATGGGGATTTTATAGTATCCTTCCCCTGCCATGCCCACCAAATCACACCCACCAAGCCACACGATGATCACGAAGCCATGCCCACAGAACCGGAAGTAAAAAAAATTAATCCCACCACTGGTCTAGGGTCCAATCTTAACAATCTGGCTATATCTTATAGATCAGGTGATCCAACCTTACCGGCTTTGCAGACCAGAAGAAGGGGGAAAGGGGGGGATGGTTCCTCATGAGTGTGAATGAGTGGCATGTGCCCAGCTCCCATCCACTGCACTCATCCACCACTTCTGTGGTCCAAATCTGAACAGGCCATGGCCTGGAGGTTGGGGCCCCCCGTTATAAATGTCCAGGTCTAGCATTTGGGGATGTTTTATTGAGATTTTATGGTTAATTCTTAATTCTTCAGTTTTCATGGATCTCCCAGAGAAGCTCTACAGCAGCGGTGTCAAACTCGATTTCAATGAGGGCCACTTCAGGGTTGTGTTTGACCTTTGGGGTCCAGGATGGGGAGTGGCCAGGGTGGGAGTGGCCAGCTCAATGTCACTCATGTGGTGGGTGCCTGCAAAATACGGAGCTCGGGAGAACCACCCAAGCTCCATTTTCACTGGTAGAGGGTTGCAGAAGGCCCTCGCAGCCTCCTGAGCTCCGTTTTTGCTGGCAAAGGCAACACAGGCCGGTCCTTTCTGTTTCCAGGGTGACCCCGCAGGCCAGATCTAAGCACCCTGTGGACCAGATCTGGCTCCCGGGCCTTGAGTTTAGCACTCCTGCTCTACACTCAATGTTCAGCAATCTTGATCTGAATGGGCTTTAAGGGCTGCAGAATATGGCCAGTAGAAATGCAACAATAGCAAATCTGATAATTAATGATTTGCTGACCTTTACTGATAACCCAAGCAGGCTATCTGTCTTTCTGTTTGGGTTTGAATCTGACCTAATTGTCTTATGAAATGTTTTATCCTTTTGTTTTGTTCTATGAAAAAAGCTCTATTTATTGGCGATTTTAATGCTGATAGCTGAGAATCTGTTGAGACTGTGACCGATTGTTTGAGAGGCAGCAGTTGGAAAAGTCTATTCAGTTATTGTTCACCCAGCTATTTATTTATTGGTTTGTTTGTATCCTGGCTTTGTTATTTTTACAAATGACTTAGATAGTGAACATACCCAACATATCTTCTTCTTTCTATTTTCCCCACAACAACAACAACAACATCGCTGTGAAATGGGTTGGGGTTACAGTAAGTGACTGGCCCAAAGTCACCCAGTTGGCAGGACTAGAACTCAGTCTCCTGATTTCTAGGCCAGCATCTTAATCCCTAGACCAAACAAGGTCTCTTTATTTATCAGATTATTAGTCCATTTAACTTACTATCATTTGCATCAATTACAACACTCCAGTGTTTCAAATAAAAGATTCTAAGTGACTGACATTGAACCAAGTGTTTTCTTGTGCTCTTGTACAAAGCAATGGCCCTTCTCCAAGGGAAATCCTTATACCGTAGACTCCATTGAGTCTGATGATAACCTTGATGCCTAGAGTGGAAATTGGCACAAGAAGAGAAATAAACCCCATGTAAAAGCTGGGATAGGTCCAATCCTTGGACACTTAATTTCTTTTCTCTCATGGTGTGCTTGCAAGACTGAGCACTGCCAATTCTCTTAATACCACATTGTTGTGCTAAATGAAGCGTAAGCCATGATACTCTTCAAAAATGACACTTGTTTAATTATACTGTTTAACACCGTAGAATAGGAAGAGGGGAAGTACTGGGAGATTGTGTTAAAAAAGCAAGAAAAAGGGAATACCAGAGAACAGAGAGATGTCTACTCTGTTTTTTTGCTAACTTGTTAATGATAGGTAATCCTTTTTTTTTTACACAGAACGAATCAAGGGGATACTTTTTTCATACAATTCTGTAATCCATTTTTAAAAAAAAAAACCCTTAGAGTTTTATTTTTAAAGGGTTTGATTTATTTGCTGTGAAAAACCTGCTAGTTTATTTATATAAGATTGATGCAGGGAAAAAAACCCTTCAAAATATCTACATATCATTTACATTATCTTAATCGAGATCTATATTATAACAGGGAATTCTGCATACAATAATGCAGTACACTTAACATGTTGGGAAAAATTCAGTGAGCGTGAAACAAATTCTTGCATAGAAATCACATTCATGTCACTAGATCTGAAATTAATGGGTCTTAGTTCTGATTCAGGAAACTTCACCTTACATTCTTATTTCTGAGTGCCATCTCAGCGTGCCTCTGACGAGAACAAATAATTAAATTATGGATGTCAATGCTGGATCATCAGGAAAAAGTAACATTTATTCACATCTTACTGCTTATTTCAAATGGCATAAATAAATGAAATATGCTCTATTTGCAATGGCAGTCTTTGGGGAAAAACTGACATTCAACAGGAATTTTGAATGGATATTTAAATCAATAGATTATTAGGGGAAAAGTCTTTAGTAAACATTTTCTGTTGAAATCCTGTCTTTGGGCTTATTGGACTCAAATATTAAAAAGGTTAGATTTGCATACGGGCGGGATAAAATATTCTCCTAAACAAGCACCATCGAGGACTGCTGTTGCTTTTTTGCTACTCCAGCGCTTTCTGTTGACATTTGGAGGCAAATGTAGAGCATAGCAAATGGAAAATTTGAGGAATATTTCCCCATCGGCAATAAAGGATTTATGCTGGTTTAAATACACAACCTCGCCCTCATCCCCAGCCTTTTTTACATCAAATAGGAAAAAGAAACACTGGTTCTTTTATTTAAAAAAATATATAAATCTAGGATTTCTTGTATTTCCACCTTTTAAAATTTAGCTTTCATTGTTTGGTGTCATGCAGACTTTTCTCAGCTTGGAAAGATTGTTGGTTCTTCTTTCTTCTGACATTTTAGCACAATTTCCCATGGCTGTCAAGAGGGTCCCTGTCCCTTACTCAGTATTATAAATGATTGCTGACCAAGGTTCATAAGGACATGGCAAAATGTCCCTAACTATTAACTACTAACTAAGCAGTGGCTCAGTGGCTAAGACACTGAGCTTGTCGATCCGAAAGGTCAGCAGTTCAGCGGTTCGAATCCCTAGTACTTTATAACAGGGTGAGCTCCCTTTACTTGTCCCAGCTTCTGCCAACCTAGCAGTTCAAAAGCACATAAAAATGCAAGTAGAAAAATAGAAACCACCTTTGGTGGGAAGGTAAGAGTGTTCCGTGCACCTTTGACATTTAGTCATGTTGGCCACATGACTATGGAGATGTCTTCGGACAGTGCTGGCTCTTTGGCTTTGAAATGGAGATGAGCACCGCCCCCTAGAGCTGGAAATGACTAGCAGATATGTGCGAGGGGAACTTTTACCTTTATTAACTAACTAAAGGTGACTACTTTGAAAGGACAGATGAATTATTGAGGAACAAGATTTTTTTGTCTTCAATTAAGAGGTACGATAATATTATTCACTTTTTAATTAGTAGTGAACATACCTACTTGACAAGAAACTAATCTGTCCACTGATTTACATCATTTCAAGAGGAGGTGGTAACTTGGATCTGCCATTTGTCCTGGGGTTGTTTGGAAACTATCAAAACACTTTCTACTCATGCTTCTGATATAAATTATTTCTGGGACAGGGAGGGGGGAAGTGTCCTGTTCACTGCTGGAGTGATTACAATTTTCCCTGATATTTGCTTCATAAAACACTTTGCAATCCATAAAGGTATTTGACAACAGCCAATCGCTGGCCATCAAGAGACCAATCAACCATCAGGAAGGCACCACATAAATATGATTCATAGAGTAGTCCAAAGCATGTATCCCAGTAGAGAGAAATTCCCCGAGGATGGGCTCCAGCATGAATTCAAAAGCTTGGAAAAGAAAACCTCTGGTCCAATGACTGATCCAGATTAGATCTTGCATAAAAGTTATTTGCTTGCTTTTCTCAGATTTATTGAAAACTAGACAAATGTGATTCCCCAGCTCATCATTTCTGAGATATTTCCTCAATGCTTTCAAAAATGGGAGAACTTCTAATCTTGAAAAGTTCTAAAAAAATTCAGCAAGATATTCAAAGAAGTCTGCCTTGAAAATAGTCCATGCTGAACTGCATAGCACAGTCAAACATGAATTGATCACAGAAAATATTTTATGATATTTTGAGAGTTGGAAGAGACCTTGGAGGTCTTAGCACACCCTATATCTTTCTGGACAAATGGCTGTCCAATCTTAAAAGCCTGTTCTTGAAAACCTCCAATGATGGAACACCCACAATTTCTGGAGGCAAGTTGTTCCACTGATTGAATTTTTTTTCACTCTCAGGAAATTTCTCCTTAGTACTAGGTTGGATTTGTCCTTGATAGGTTTCCATCTATTATTTTATGCTGGCTCTCAGATGATTTGGAGACTAGGTTGTTTAACCCCTTTCTGTGGCAACTCCTCAGATATTGGAACCCTGCTATCAACTCAACCCCTATCAAGTCAACTCCCTTCATTAGACTAGACATACTCTGTTCCTGCAACCATTCATGGTATGTTTTATTCTTCATTCCCCTAATCATCTTTATTGCTCTTCTCTGCACTCTTTTTAGAGTCTCAACATATTTTTTGTATATTGGTGGCCAGTATGATGTTACCAGTGCAACCTAAAGTGAAACTAACACTTCACATGATTGTGATTCTATCCCTCTGATAGGTATTAGGTTAGGACTGCTTGGTTTTGAGCAGCTATACTTAAGTGGTTGACCATTAGGATAAAACTTTCAAGATGTCAAACTATTTTTTTTAACTTTGTGGACAATATTTCACAGTTAACACATCAAGACAATATAAATGGCAATATCTTGAACTTAATAATGGATAGACTACAGTAGGCATTTACTGCTTTATGTGAAAATGATTTTTCCCTGTCCAAATTATTCACCTTTAAAATTGATGTTTCACTGAGAAATGAAGAGAAGACACTTTAAAAAAAAATCTATTTTATGGTGGAAGCATCTTAAATTGAGATAAATATAGCATTAATACATTTGTGAAGTATTGATTGAATAATCCCACAGCACCAGTCTCTGTGTAAATATAAATTGGCTAGTGAGAAAAGAAGAACATGAAACTTATATAAAAGCTAAAGGATACTACTCAGTGGTGGATTCCTCCCGGTGTTGCCACCAGTTTGGTGACTGTGCGCATGTGCACGCCGATCATCTGAGAGGACTCTTTGATTGTCTCAGCTGATAGTCACACTTTTTTTAGCTCAAAAAAGTGCCGGTCTGGCCAAACCGGTAGCTAAAAAACACGCGCAGATCATCTGAGAGGACTCCCTGACACTTTTTTAGCTGCTGGTTCAGTCGAACCGGCACTTTTTTGAGCTAAAAAAGTGCCGGTTCTGTCAAACTGGTAGCTAAAAAAAGTG
>JAOYMU010000077.1:10261432-10271852 GCA_025802295.1 Psammodynastes pulverulentus
GAAGTGCCTGGTCTCCCAGTGTCAGGATGGGGTCCTTCAGGCACTTAGCCGCCTGTTTCTGCAACCTTAAACACTCAAAGAATCATTTGGACCCGTTTTAACGAAACACTAGGATCTCTCATCTCTCTTTTTCTCTCATCTCTCTCTTTCTTGCTTGGTCTCTCTCATCTCCCTCTTTCACTCTCCTCTCTCTCTCTATCTCTCTATCTCTCTATCTCTTTCTCTATCTCTGTCTCTCTCATCTTTCTTTCCAGAGCTCTAGTCACAGGACTGGCCCATTGGTCATCCCAAAGCATCTCCTCCACCCGGGTTCACTGCGGACCACCAAAATTTTCATGCAGACCACCACTGGTCCCCGGACCACTGGTTGGAGACCTCTGATGTAGACAATGTCCACATGGCTTTCTGGACAACGCTGCAGAATGATTTGCCCTTTTGAGATATTTTTGCACCTTCCCAATCCAAACTATAATTTTGGGTCCTACCATACTTAGTTCTAAGATCAAGTAGGATAGCTCCAGACACCCTTCATCACTAGGGATGTATCCTAGGGATGCTGGGGGTTGTAGTTCAGCAGCATGTGGAGTACCACAAATTGCTCAAGTCACATGTAGTAGCAACCAGCTTTGTATTAAATAGGTAGGAATTGGGGAAATTGTATAAAATATGTAGGAATTAAATATGCAGGAATTGGGTATGTCTAGTTTAATGAAAAGAAGGACTAGGGATGACATGATAGCAATGTTCTAATATTTGAGGGGCTGCCACAAAGAAGAAATGGTCAACCTATTCTCCAAAGCACTTGAAGGCAGGACAAGAAGCAACGGATGGAAACTGATCAAAGAGGGAAGCAATCTAGAACTTAAAGAGAAATTTCAGTGGAATGACTTACTTCAAGAAGTTGTGGGTGCTCCGAGCAGGGAATTTGAGTAGAAGACCTCTAAGATCCCTTCCAAACTCTGTTATTCTGTTATTCTAATTCTGTTAATGTGTGAGTCATTGCTGAGTAGACTCTGATATGTGTGTTACTATGCTGAATAAGAAATTTAATAGTGTGAATTGTGTCTTCTGGTTTGTAGTTTTAGAGTGAAAGGCAAGAAGAGAGGAGTAAGGACAAGTGTGGAGTTATTATAGCTTTCCTTTGGGTAATTGTTAATCAGTATTCCAGTAGATGCAGAGACAACTTGTGTTGTTGTCTCTCAAGACAGACTCAAGAGATGATTATTATGCTACCTACTTGTTTTATTTACTCCTGTTGGCAGCCCCAGGCAATGCCATGCCTTCCTCTGCCATAATGAGCAGCATCTGTTCTCAGTCCTTCATTGACAAGAGAATGAGGAATGGACCGAACAGGGCAGGCTTCAGTCAAAGATGAGCCACAGTTGTGTCTTTTTCTAGCTCAAAATCCTGCAACAAAATTTTGCTTCAAAGGAACAGACCTGGCACTAACTCTCCTATGTTGGAATGGAATGCTGACAAGGACTTTTTATCAAGACTGTATAATATAATGAGGTAGCTTCTGGAGGAAAAGGAATTTGGAATTTTCCAGCTGAAAAGAAAGACTAAACAAAGTTAGAGCAGGGGTCTTCAAACTTGGCAACTTTAAGACTTGTGGACTTCAACTCCCAGAATTTAGAGCAGGGGTCTTCAAACTTGGCAACTTTAGGACTTGTGGACTTCAACTCCCAGAATTCCTTTTCATGGCTGGCTGGGGAATTCTGGAACTTGAAGTCCACAAATCTTAAAGTTGCCAAGTTTGGAAATCCCCGATTTAGAGAGATTTGAATCTTGGGCTTTACAATCAAACATTCCCCCTCTCATCAAAATTATTAGTGGTAATCACCACTGATAATTTCCATTGTGTGGAAATATATGACCACCTCCATGCTGATACCCTCACACAACTCTAGGTGTGGGTAATCTTGTTTATGCTTACCTTGCCATAACATTTCTCAATACATCCAAATGTTCTCTGGATAATTCAACATGTTATCCTGAGGGGTCGCCAACCCCAACCTGCAACTCTTCAGTCACTTTTAGATGCCCTGAGTGGCATCTCAGTGTTCCTTAAAGGGTGGTTTTAGGATCCCTGATGGTTTCCCAAGACTCTCTCAGGGGTTGGAGAAATCAAAATTAGTTCCCAGCCTATATAGAAAAAACAATAGTATTAAAACCTCATGAAAGAGTCATGAGAAGAAGTAATGGCAGCAAATGTGTCAATTTTAAATTTTAGCAGGTAAATATTGATAAGAATAATTCATGCAAACCAAACTCTTTTGGGATCCTCCATCATTTTTAAAAGAGGGAAGGAGTCCTGAGAGAAAAGAGTTTAAGAAAATCTGATACACATCACTGTCAGTTCATCTCTCTACTAGTGTGGAGGCAACCTTCACTCTTGTTTTCTGCTCCTTTTTAAGGAAGGAAGAAAAGCTCCAAGACATAGAATAACAGAGTCGGAAGGGACCTTGGAAATCATCTAGTCTCCTGCTTGAGCAGGAGAGTCTGTTCCAAATATCTGTCTCTACCGACATTCAAGACTCTCAGATTACTTCGATTAGATAAAAGAATAGCAGAGTAACAGAGTTGGAAGGGACCTTGAAGGTCTTCTAGTCCAATGCCCTGCTTAGGCAGGAGATCCTATAGCATTTCAGACAAATGGTTATCCAATCTCTTCTTAAAAACGTCCAGGGTTGGAGCGTCCATAACTTCTGGATTCCACTGATTCATTGTTCTAACTGTCCAATTAAGTTTAAAGCCAACTTTTGGACTTTTTGTGCAAAACTGGGGGAAAAAGATATAATGGGTTTGATGACTACAAAAAAAGTAGATGATAGAAAAACTGTTCTAAGTTATGTTGTAACTAGAGTTCAATTTAAATCTAGACCTCTAATTTCTATGGAGATTCTTAGTCATCCAGGTCATGGTTGTCCCAAAGGTCTTTTTCAAGAGGCATCTGGACTTTCTTCTTTGAAGATGTTTTGCTTCTCATCCAAGAAGCTTCTTGAGCTCTGACTGACTTCCCCACCAACCAGTCAGCACTGAAGAAGCTTCTTGGATGAGAAGTAAAACATCTTCAAAGAAAAACCAGAAAGTCCAGGTGCCTCTTGAAAAAGCACCTTTGGGTATACCTATCATTGCTGTAAAAGTTGTAAAAGAAAAGTAGTTGTTAAGTGAATCATGGTGGTTAAACAAAGTATGCTTCCCCCATTGACTCTGCTTGCCAGAAGCCATCTGGGAAGGTCACAAAATGTGAACCCGTGACCTTGGGACCTTGCAACTATCATAAATACATGCTGGTTTCCAAGTGCCTGAATTTTAGTCATTTGGCTGTAGGGATGCTGCAACAGTTGTAAGTTTGAGAGTTGGTCATATAATTCACATTTTTCAGGGCTCTTATAACTTCAAACGTTCACTAAAGGAATGGCCATAAGTTGAGGACTGTCTGTGCCTCTAACAAATAAATAGGTAATTATTCTGGCCAATGTAAATAAACGCTAAATTGCATCTTAGCCTTTTGCTGCAGTGTTTTCAATAACATGCAGAACATAGAATAACAGAGTTGGAAGGGACCTTGGAGGTCTTCTAGTCCAACCCCCTGCTCAAGTAGGAAAATAATGTTGGATAAAGTTTGGTTAGTTCTGGGTCCTTTTTAAACAGGAGAATTCCATTTCATGATACAGAATTAACAATTGAAACAAGATCTTCTTATCTGAAAATAGCATCTTTACTTTTCTTTTATGTGGTTCAGTGAAGATGCTTTATGTACTGGATTTGTATCCTGCTCCACTTCCATTACACCCTGCTCAAGTGGGTGAAACATAATGCCATCACTTCTGATTTTACACTCACAATAACTAGCCTTTGAAGTAAGTTGAATCAAGTAATATTAAAATGTGTTTTAAGGAAAGCAAAGTGTTTAAGATGATGTCATGATGTAAGGATGGCTATGTATCAGAAGCAACTTCTTTTCCATCACATTTCTGCCAATTGTAAACGTTTTGAAGGACGTTAAGCAATAGCAATATCATTTAGACTTATATACCGCTTTACAGTGCTTTACAGCCCTCTCTAAGCAGTTTACAGAGTCAGCATATTGCCCCCAACAAGCTGTGTCCTCATTTTACCGACCTTGGAAGGAGAGAAGGCTGAATCAACTTTGAGCCTGGGGAGATTCGAACTGCCAAATTGCAGGCAGCCGGCAGTCAATAGAAGTAGCCTGCAGTACTGCATTCTAACCACTGCACCACCGCAGCTCATTAAGAGGAGGCTGGATTTCCTTCTCTTATTGAAACCTTTAGCTACAACATCATCTATCTTGGAAATATGTTTTTTTGTGTGTGTTTCGTACTGGAGGATAAGCAACCATCTGCAGACCTTTTGAAAATCAGTTCCCATCAGGTTCAGAAAGCATGGAAAGGGATTGTGGGAGTTGTAGTCCAAAACATCTGGAAAGCACCACGTTCCTTCTCCCGGCTGAATTGCCCATCTTGAGCAACAAGTACTGGGAATATCTACTTGGACAGAGCACGATTGATTTGGTCCTTGATGAACAGAAATGCCGGCATAGGAATTCTGCTCACAGGTTTGGGATTTATGAAATAAGATCTTAGCTTGGGATTGTTGTCTGGGAATTCGTTTTTGAAGGACTACAGACAGGGTTCTAGGGTGCAGGGTTTTAACATTTCCCAATTTCAGTCCAAAACGAACAGACCAACTTTTCCCAGGGTAATTGAGATGGGGGTGTCTCCTTCAATTGCTGCACTTCTTCAAATAATATGAGGGTGGGTTTTGACTCAAGAAGATGTGAGTGTGTGTATGTGTTTGTGAAGAAAGCTAGTTGAAAATACATGCACATGGGGAGAGGGCACAAGTAATTCATATGCTTGTGTGGGATTTTAAAAAAATATCTCAGAACAATATAGGAAAGGGTTAGAGCCACTTAAGGGTAAACCTAATGACTAAGTGGAGTAGAGAATAAGCAGGCTGCTTCAGACATCTCTTGGATGGCTGCTTCATCAGAAGCAAGCTTTGAGCAAAATAAGAGAGTTCTGTTGTGCTGAGATAATGCACGTGTGAGGCACATATTCCACTGGAAAGTTAGATTCTGTTTTCATTCTGAAAATTATTGCAGTTGCGTTAGGCAGAACCAAAGGATCAATTGTAGGGAAAATTTGCTGAGAGATAAGAAGAATCCATTGTGTACTGTGTGGACAATGACTCTGTCTCAGGATTGGCTGTTAGAATTGTGGAGCTCTTGGGATTTAATTCCCAGTGTGAGCCTCAAAAAATTGCAACATTGATCTATCTGCAACTCTTTTAAAGCAGGGCTCCCCAACCCCTGGGCCGTGGCGTATTCAAAATCAGATCGCACAAATTTTGGTGTGCATGCGTGTGCATGCAGCTTAATTTTCGTAAGTGGCATGCCAGCACACGCATGCGTGCAACTCAACTTGTGAGAGTCGAGCTGTGCATGTATGTGCATATGTGCTGTGCCGTCACTTTGCGCAAATTGAGCTGTGCATGCATGCTGAGGCCCAGTTACCCTCTCCCCCTGCCCAGCCAGGCTGCCAAGCCTCAAAGGTTGGGGACTGGTGCTTTAAAGCATTCGTGTATTTTTCCCCCAAAAAGGTGCAACCTGTAGAAGAGTAGGCAGAGCTGGGGGTGGTGGAGTTAAACAAGTCAACAGCCTAGAGTCATTACATTCCCACAAATGATCTAAAAAGCCAACAACCTCTTGAAGTGTGTTGACCTTTATCTGGCACCAATTCTATGTTGATTGGCTTGAGCAATAAATATTCTGAACTGTAACTTAATGTATGGGCCTGCTTTTTTGCACCTGACATAACCTTGGATGGTCCAAAGCATCTTTTAAAATTATTTCTGTGGCCCTTCACAGCTCTACTGCCTATGCCGAGGGTAATTCTCACGCTTTTCTTGTGGAAGGGCTGTCAAACTCCCGGCCCGCGGGCTGGATGTGTCACATGCTGGCCACGCCCATACCCAGTTTAGCGAAGGGGGGGAAAGTCCCGATATGTCACATGATGCTGCCATAATGGCAGGAGTTTGACACCCCTGTCTTATGTGGTATGCTTCAAGCTTCCTGATACTGAGCAGGATAATTCTTTCATTCAAAGTGTGCTCTTAAATCTACAGTCTTCTTAATACACCTTGATGGGGAAATAAAGCAATCCTAACTTCCCTGCCTCGACCCCCAGGCTGTGTCCCTTCATAAAATCACAATGCCTTGTTGTTCTTCTGGTTCTCCAAATTGATACAGAGCATCTGTGAGGTGGTGATGGCACTTATCCCTGCACCCACCTGAGCCTGTTCCTGCTGGTTCAGCTATTAGAAAGAGAGAAGAATATTAATCCAGACACAAGCATACCTATTGACCCAGTATGGCTTCAGTGTAGAAGCTGGGGGCTGTTATTCATGCAAGCATCCATTGGAACACCTGCCTCAGTGATTCGGTCCTAGTTAAGTACACGCTGTTTCATCACACATGAGGCCAGTTTCTTTATGACTCATGCTTGCAAACAAACGATGCCACGGAGCACATGGAAAGCATCTTGGCCAAATGAAGAGCTTGATGAGAGAGAGGAGGGGGGAAATCCTTGCCTGCTTTAGGATTTAGTTTTGGAGTAAGAGAAATATATTACAGGTAGCCCTCGACGTACCACACTTCGTTTAATGACTGTTCGAAGTTACAACGGCACTGAAAAAAGTGACTTATGACCATTTATCCCACTTACGACCATTGCAACATCCCTATGGTCATGTGATCAAAATTCAGACACTTGGCAACTGGTTCATATTTATGACAATTGCAGTATCCTGGATCATGTGAGCCCCTTTTGTAACCTTCTGGCAAGCAAAGTCAATGGGGAAGCCAGATGGGGAACTCTAACCCTAAACATGCTACTAACTTAACAATTGTAGTAGAATAGAATAGAATAACAGAGTTGGAAGGGATCTTGGAGGTCTTCTAGTCCAACCCTCTGCTTAGGCAGGAAACCCTACACCATTCAAACAAATCTCTTCTTAAAAACTTCCAGAGTTGGAACATTTACAACTTCTGGAGGAAAGTTGTTCCACTGATTCATTGTTCTAACTATATAAGGATTCATGATCTGGACAGGGGTTGGATTAGGAAACCGCCAAGATTTCTTCCAACCTTACAAAGCTGGGATTCTATGATCAGTAGGACAGCTGAGACAAGGTGAGATGGAATCCGTGGTGGTTAAAGGCCTAGTGTAAACAATGCACGGTTTCCTCATTTAATCCCTAACTGGATTCATAAATTCCAGGAAATAATAGCAACAGCAGTCAGCTTTGTTCGAAACTCCATATTGGTGCTGCTCAAATATTGTGAAACACTTTAATTTTCAAATATTGCTGATGGCACGTAGGAAAGACAAAGACCACCCATGCAGTAGTTTCCTTGACCTTTGATTGCCTTAAGCAACTTCACAAATAATTTAACAAACGGCAGAGAAGAGAGTGACACCTTGACATTTTGGTCAAAGCAAAAACCAGCTTAGATTTTGATAAGCGGTGGCATATTTGCTGATGGAGCTTTGCTTTCCAGCAGACAGTTCGTGGCATCTCCTGAGGTCTTCAGGAGAAAGCTGATGACTCCATGAGAGGGAGTATCAGATTGGTTTCCTTTTTCTCCTTTTCCTGGGGCCAGTCGAAACAGATCCATGTAAATTCCCCTTTGAGTACAATCAATAGATGTGACAAGCTACTTGAAACTGGGAACAGAGGAAGTAATGAAGGTGTGACTTTGTAACTGGCTAACAGATCAGAGGGCTGCCAGAAATTATAGGGCAGTTGTATATTGAATAAATGCAGGGCAAAATAAGCTACATCATACAGGTCATGGCTTCCCCCACAGCCAACTTTTTGCACTTTTGCTTTGTAATTGCAAGTGGCAGTGGTGCCTGGATAAATCCAACTGGGGGTGGGACTGGGGGCAGGTGGTCTGCCCTCATTCGTTCCATATTACAATGAGGTTCATGTTCTAAACCACTTCCCAAGTGGGCGAGATACAGCATCTCATTTAAAGCAGAAATTTTCTCTCCGGATGTCAGAAACCAGCCACTTCACGTAATATTTGCACAGCCTTAGTGGAAGCCATCCTTTTTCTATCTTTGGAAAGGGTTGCATTTAATGCTTCCTCTGTATCTAAATGCACACCTTGCACCAGGAATTCTATTAAAGATTAGTACCTAAATTGGCACATATGTTCATTAACTTAACGATTTCTGCCAACAAAAATGAAGGCTCCATGGAATGTTAATGGAAATTTATTGTGATTCTCTGCTATTTTCTGGCATTTATTAGAACTGTCCACTGGCTGTAGACTTTTTTTCCTGTTGATTAAATGCCACACTTTTAATTGACTAATCAGTTCATAAATTGATTCAATGTAAATCTTCACATTATCAGAAGCTCAATATAGGCCTCTCCTTAGAATTTAATAACTAGATTTTGCTGCTTTTTAGAAGGCAGGGATGTGCTGCCCCCACTTCCCCCCTCACACACACATACAGGAAGAGGTGCTTATTCCATCTTCCAAAATAGATCTCCATAAAACACACGCAGTTGCATACAACTCGATTCTGAGCTCAGTATGGCTAAAGTCACTGAGTAACCAAGTCCAATGACCACAGACAAAATCCAAGAAAGCAGCTCACAAAACTGGGCACATTTCTCCAGTAATGCTCAAGTCCTCAGGGTGGGATTAAGTAGGTGACACTGGTGCAGCCCTTCATGAGAGGCAAGGTTGCGTCCTTGTGAGTAGTCTAGCTGACTGGAATTGTGCATGTCTCCTCTCTGCTATACATCCTTGGACCAGGAAGAGGTGTGGACTCCACCGGTTCCTCATTGCTAACTGAGGCCTCTCGTCCAACTTGCTGCAGCTGTGGTTCACCTCACACAGCTCCACCCTGTTATTCATCCAATCAACCCAGCTGAGGCTGTTCTGTCAGGCTAGCACGCCCTGAACCCTGATCCTGACCAAGAATCGGCTCTGCGTTTTCCTCTGCTGATTCAAACTCAATCCCCTCCTCTGAACTCATGTCCGGAGAGAGGTTCATCCTAACTTTTATAACTATGGCACAACAAAGTTAAGATGGCAGCCA
Organism: Psammodynastes pulverulentus; assembly: GCA_025802295.1. NCBI lineage: Eukaryota > Metazoa > Chordata > Lepidosauria > Squamata > Psammodynastidae > Psammodynastes > Psammodynastes pulverulentus. The sequence goes on from JAOYMU010000077.1 coordinate 10,270,579, forward strand.
TGTCTGTTGCATCAAAGCCTGTCAACAGCCACCATCTTGATATTTTGTCCCTCTCTCCATATGCCCCCAATCCCATTGGCACACGGCCCAGAAAGGGCAGGGACCATTTTCACAGGAGATAAACAAACAAAGCTAGTATCTATGTATCTGTATGCTTTGCCATTTTGATTTTTCAGCCCAGCAAATTTTCCTACTGAATTTTTAATTAAACAATCCATAGCAAAATTCTGTAGAGCTGCTTAGGGAGGCAAGGGTTGGCAGGAGTTGTATTTATGTTTTAAAATATATGAGATAGCCAAGAGGTCTCTTCCAACTTGGTTTAATTCATATCAAAGACTGACAGATTTCCAAAAGCATCAGGCTCCTGCAGATCAGAGTCTTCCCTTTCGGTTTTTTTAAAAGTTTGAAAGAAAGACGGATAAGCCTCTTTAACATCTCGTGTGTTTTAGAAATTAAGTGCAACCCTGTTCTGTCCCACCAAGGAACAGGGAAAGGGAAGTAAAATTTCTAGCTAGCAAGACTCATCCTCTTAGGAATCTGCTGAGAACATCCATTCAAATTTGCTTCCAGCAGGATCTTAACAGAATTATTTTTAATCCGTGCTCCTAACATTGTAAACAAAGAGAAATGGCACGTAGATGCAATAATTTTATTAGTATTAGCTGAAATCTGTCTATTGCCTATGGAAATATATTAAATTCACTCCTAAACATTCATTAAATGAATAGGTACCAAACAGACCTATTGATTTCTAATATTACATAATAATACAACCACATGAGAATCTGTTTTTTTTAAGACTGACATTTGAATTGAACATCTGAAGCTCATTCCTAAAACCTCATCTCCCTCAGTCTTTTTGGCCTGATTCCCAGTTATAGGTTTAAGGATTAAGTTTAACATTTGAACATGATCAAAACAGAGGAGGGAAACTTCAGGCACTCTGTGGATTTAGCTGATATTTCATTATCACTGATCAATACTGCCTGCCATTTATGGAGTTTATTTTTGCCTCTTTGAAATGTCAGGTGTTTTTATTTATGGTGCTCTCTATCCATCTTAACAGTGATAGGTGGCATACATCTTGTCCATTTAACTCGCTTGTTTAAAAGGCCATTTCTTCAAATATATATGTGTGTGTTTTCGTACATTTTCATGGGTATAATATTTAGGTCACACGGGACAAGAACCGAATATGCCAAAACCTACACACACACACACACACACACATTTGGTTTTTGACATTTAGTGTGTGTGTGTGTGTGTGTGTGTGT
>JAOYMU010000077.1:10435198-10447753 GCA_025802295.1 Psammodynastes pulverulentus
GAAAGATACACAACTACATGTGTGTGTGAGACTTAGTGCCTAGTCTTTCAAAGTATCATAATTTCTCCAACAGTCTATACAGCTAGTCCTTGACTTACAACCATTCATTTAGCAACCCTTCAAAGTTACAATGGTACTGAAAAAAGGTGACTTAAAACCAGGCCTTGTGCTTACAACTATTGCAGCATCCCCTCACATTCACATGATCAAAATTTGGGCACTTGGCAATCGGCATGTATTTACAACCTGGATAGGGGTGCGCTGCTGGGGATTTGCAGGGGTTCGGGAGAACCTCTAGCTAAGATTCTGTGCAGTTCAGAGAACCCCTCCCCTACCCTGTCCCTCCCAGGAGTCCCCCTGCGGCCTGTTTTGGATGCAGGTAAGTGCAGAGCGCATGCAGAGGCTTGGGGAGGGTGAAAAACGGGCCTACTGGAAGTTTGGGAAGGCCAGGAATGGGCCCATTCCCACCTCCAGAGAGCCTCTGGAGCCTGGAGGCTCTCCCAGAGGCTAAAGGAAAGCCTCCGGAGCCCGGGGAGGGCAAAAACATCTCCCCTCGCCGTGGTGCAGGAGGCCAACTAGGCCATGCCCACCATGGCCACACCTACCCAGCAATCGGGCAGAGAACCCCTTGCTAAAATTTTTGAAGCCCATCACTGAACCTGGGGTCAGGGGACATGGTGGCACAGAGACTTCTGCTAAGTGATGTGGAGAAACACTATTTTGAAATAAATTCATCCTGTCTCTCCTGGAATAAAGTGTCTGCATTGAAGTAACGCCATCTTCTACCTTTATGTTTTACAGGGCAGCTGAGAACTCCTATTGCCTATCTTGATGTCCTTTAAATGTATTGGATTTCAGCACCAATAGATCCCAGCTAGCAAAAGAGAGATGGATAAGAGTTACAGGTAATTCTCACTTAACAATCACAACTGGGTCTTGTGATTTTACTGCCAACTTCTCCATTGATTCTGCTTGTTGGAATCTGGGAAGCACAAAAATGATGATGATAAAGCACTCGAATCTCAATCACATGATGTTTTGACTAAGTCATATGTGTGATGACTAGTCATAAAGTTCCTTTTACAGCTTTGCCATAACTTTGAAAGGTCACTAAATAGTAATACAATAGCAATAGCACTTAGACTTATATACCGCTTCATTGTGCTTTACAACCCTCTCTAAGCGGTTTACAGAGTCAGCATATTTCCCCAATAATCTGGATCCTCATTTTACCCACCTCGGAAGGATGGAAGACTGAGTCAACCTTGAGCCTGGTGAGATTCAAAGTGCCAAATTGCAGGCAGCCGACAGAAGTAGCCTGAAGTATTGCATTCTAACCACTGTGCCACCACGTCTCTTAAGTGGTAGAGTAGTTGTTAAGCAAGGACTATCTATATAGGGATTTAAATCCAGCACATCTAGAGGGTATCAGTTTGACGAAAACTGCTCTGCCTGACATGGTATTCTGTCTATTAATCAAATTATAAAGTGATCCTGGAATAGCAAATTCAAATTGCTGAAATTAGGAATAACTTCCATTGGTCGCTGATGGAATTTCTACTACAAATAAGGTAAGAGCTCCCAACCTTTGGCAGCCAGGAGGAATATCTGATATTTGAAAAGCAATTTGTAGAGACTGCATGAATAGAGCAGTGGAGTTTAAAGATGGATGCGCCCATTTTCTGAACATCCACAAGATTAAAAATAAAATAAACACCAATTTACTAGTAAACAAACCAATGGAAATCTTTGTTATACTTTTTAGGCCACAAGATATCTGTAAACAAACCTTAGGTTATATATTTATCTTTTTTTCCAGTTGTAGAAACAACTGTGTATGGGAATTTTTGGAAATAAAGATGCACACCAGCATATTTTTAAATTTTCTTTAAAATTAAAATAAGCAAAATGAGGCAAAAAGCCAGACAGGAACCAAAGAATATTGGTACCTAGAGACTTATGTTAGAAATCTTAGGGATGTGATTAAAAATACCTAAATGTTACAGAGGAAGTACATGTACTGCTCTTTAGTTCACTGCTGATTATATGACTTTTCTTTTACCAGACAATGATATACCCACTGCAAGAAATTTATCGGGGCTAAAAAGTCAACTATAGCACTCTAAAGAATTCATTACTGAGCAATTGTCTCTAAGTCCCCTATGAACAAGAAAGTTTATCCTTTTTCCACCTGTTACTAAGAATTTCATATACAGTTTCTAACGCTCCTGACACATGGGAAGCATTATCCACCAACCAGCCACCCAAAGGTATGGTATGAGGTTTCCATACAAAGTTTATTATCCAAAGTCCAACTGGTGGCTTTTATAATGCTTTAAATCATTTGTAAAAAATCAAAGAGCTAATAAAAAGTTAAGGGAGACCTGCCAAGAAAATATAAGGCTAGAACATGAGGAAGAAATGGGCAAAGCAGCAGAAGAGAAATTCATTCTTACAACCAGTTGGGTAAAGAATGCTTTTATTCTCCTGCTAGGTAAGTGTCCATCATTTCATACAAAGACAAGGGTCATGAAATCAATGTTTACAAGGGCTTCAAAGATGCCTGCTTTGTTTCCATCGAAACCTCTCTAATATCATTAGAAATGATATTAGGATCTCAAATTCAGGTTGAGTTCTATATCCCAGCATAAGCCCTCTGTAAATCTGCAGAAACAAAAGCATTTTCTTCAACTCTGAGTAAAAGAAAAACAAAAGCAAATCAACCCAGCCTGCAGTTCATTCAACTACACCTAAAATAGTTGCGAATAGAATTTTAGCGTATGTCAATAAAGTAATAAAATAAAATTTAAACCCTACCTAGATTTACTGGCAAAATCTGGAAAGCAACTGGTACTGACCATAAAAACTATCTGCACAGGGCATCCTGTAAAATTTCCTTCAGACAACCAATGACAATGCTTGAACAGTTTTCAATCAAGCTGGTACTTACATCAGTAGAAAAACAGTAGAAGAAGAAGATCAAGAGTTAGATTTAACTCTTTCACTTTAAATGACATCCACATACTAGCCAGAATGATACCCAGTTCTTCCTTTAGAGGTGTACGCTCAACGGTATCAACTCCTTCAGAGGAACACAGCACACGCCTTTCTGCATGTAAAGTTAGCTCTTCTTGTGGAACGCTGCATAATCTTTTCTGCAGCCTTAGCAAAGCCAAGCACATCTAATGCAGTAAAAGACTCTAGCGCCCTCTTTCTTTTTTTCTCTCCCTTTATTTTAAAGGGCTATGTATCATTAATTTCAGAATACCTGTTACTTCAGTATTTTGAAGACCCAGAGCATTCTTCTGTTCTACCCAGCTGGAAACATCTACTACACCTACCTGCTCCACCTACCTAGAATTATCTACTACAATGTCTTACCTGTCAGTGACTACTTCAGCTTCAACCACAACAATACGCGAGCACATAATAGATTCATACTCAAAGTAAACTGATCCAAATTTGATTGCAGGAAATACGACTTCAGTAATAGAGTTGTAAATGCCTGGAATGCACTACCTGACTCTGTGGTCTCTTCCCCAAACCCCCAAAACTTTAATCTTAGACTGTCTACTGTTGACCTCACCCCATTTTTAAGAGGTCTGTAAGAGGAGTGCAAAAGTGCACCTATGTGCCTACCGCCCCTGTCCTGATGTCTTTTTATTTGCACGTGTTTATACTTATATGTTTATATGATATGTTTATATTTGTATTATTTTTTCTCATACATGCTTGACAAACTAAATAAATAAAAATAAATAAATAAATAAATAAGTTCATGCACTGGTTGGGTTTACAGTAGGTAACTACCTCAACATAGTTATTCTTTTGGTTGCTAATGAGCAATAGCCCAAGCTCTAAGCCAAGCTCCAGACTTGAAGCATACCATGATGGATTGCTGACCATAGATTGTGGTCCTGGCAGTTGACTTCTACCCTTTTTGCTTGCCTGTAGTAGCCATACATTCCATACATTCTTTCTGCTTCCTCATCTGCTTCTTCTATACATACCCTTACTGTTCTGACTGAAGGCCTGGGTGGCTTGAGATTGCCAATGAATGTCAGCACATTCCTAAAAATGGCAGGGTGGCATTAAGCAAAAACACCAGTGTAGATGTTTGTGAGTAAATGAATGAAAGTACATGAACACATAAATGAGTAAATGAATGAATTGATTAATTAATGAATTAATCCTGCAAGTTTATTCCTACACTTCTAAACTTGCTGGGGTTCAGAAATACTGCCCTAGAGAAATGTGAAGAAATTGTTTGCCCTCTAAATTGTTCTATCCTCTAAATTTAGTGGAAGGCTTCAAAATGCCATTTAGCCAGAAATCACTGCTATTATCACTATTGATGATAATAACCCTGTACATGACTTTCAACATTTTTGCAAATAGCTTAACTAAACTTAAACCCTGAGTTGTGCTGGCGCAGTGGTTAGAATACAGCAGTCGTGCGGAACAACGGCCTTTTTATGACTGGTGGACTCCAAACCCCCAGAATTCCTGAGCCAGCAATGCAAGCAAGCGAGGTTGGCTGAGTCTTCCATCCTTCCAAAGTTGGTAAAATGAGGACTCAGATTGTTGGGGGCAATAGGCAGATTCTGTAAACTGCTTAGAAAGTGTTATAAAGCACTATGAAGTGGTGTATAAGCCTAAGTGCTACTGCTATTGCTTTATTATGTTAAACATACCCCAAATGTTACAATAGACAAATCTCTCTAAGATATGAAAAAAAAAAATTAATGACGTACCACATCCCCAAAGTTCCCTTTTTTTTTTGCTTATAATCAACTTCATTCATTCATTCAATCAATTTTCATGGCTATCTACTCAACATACAGTGAATTGAAACAATAAAAACACATGAAATAAATTCTACCTGGGAAGGAAAGCTTTAATGCCTTATAAAAGAACATAGGCATTGTTCAGCATTTGAACCTTGGAAGATATACCATTCTACAAGGCAGATACAGCAACAGAGAAGGAATGCTTCATAGTTCCTATTAATTAAATTATTTAATCAAAGGGTGCTAAAGCATGGGAAACATCCCAGATCTAATGGAATGGGCAGGAAAAAAAAATCAAAGACAGGTCATCTTGCCAATGATTTACAGGTTGTTTACATCGCTCTCCATGTGACTGGGAAAAAAAAAGATGGGATATACAGTAATGAATAAAGAAACAGAACAAAGTTGTAGTTGTAGGGATGATGACAATAAAAAGAAGAGATTATACGGCTGAGCCCAAGGGTGGAGTCAAATGCATCATCAGTTTTGGAATCACTGCACCCTCATAACAGACCCAAGTCCAGCCTTTTTTGAATTCTACTTGGTAGAATTCTCTTACCTGGTACCACTTTTGCCTTGACCATTGGTAGATGAGATTATTGTGTTTAGGTTGCATAGAATAAACTCATAGGATTTTTGAACTTTATTGTGGCTCCTGATTTCCTATGCCTGACAGAATGCTCACATAACACCTGCCAAGATTGAGTAGGCATGTATAAAAGAAATAGAAGATCAGATCAGAACCATTTCTTTTTCACAGATGTTTTATGGAATATTTTTTTCCCAATGTATTGGGCTATAGCATTCTCAAATATTTGCAATACAAATCTAGTTCACCATATTAATAAAAAAATGATGCTTCTTAATAAATGAATTTTGGATGATCCATCACAGTGGTCCATTTGCAGTTCTCCTACTATATTATTGGGCTTCTAGAGTAGACCTAACTTTTGCTATTTCTAACTATAGGAACCCTTGTAGATAATCATGGATACATGCTGATTCCATAATTGCAAATGATGGAAGAATGAAGGATAGAGTGCTATAGAGGATTGGAAAATTACAATGTAAAGGTTACAAATTTAGTAAACCAGAGTAATAGTTTTCTTGAAAAGCAAATAAATTTTCCAAGGAGAACCAACAAATCATCTGAAGCAACCTTCCCAAAATATTGTCTCTAATAAAGAGGATGAATCCATGGAGGAACAAGGATGTAAAAAATGGACATAGTGAACCTTCACAAAATATTTACAGATGGCATTTGCCACCAGCAAGAATGGCAAAAATGTTCCAAAACATATCACCAAAGTTCTGGAAATGTAAACAGATACCGGGTTCCTATTACCATATGTGGTGGACTTGTCCAATAGTGGTTAAAAATAAAAAGGTGAAGAAATGACAACCCAGCAAATAGATTTAAAACCAGAATTGTTCTTATTAGGTATACTACTGGGGAAATATAAGAATAGAATTATCTATTACGTACGCATAAAATTGAAAAAATGAAAATATACCTATAGATGAAAATGTAATAAAGAAAATGGACAAGTTAACAATGAAAATTAAGGATAAAGTGGAAACAGAATATTATTTAATGTGGGACTTATTTTATAAATGGTTAGAAAATATAAGCAGAAATTAGTAATTTACAATTAAGGATGATCAATAAAATAGAAGTAAAAGATAGATGGATAGATAGATAGATAGATAGATAGATAGATAGATAGATAGATAGATAGATAGATAGATAGATAGATAGATAGATAGATGCAATAATACCATAAGAAATATTATCATTGGATTATATTTGATTATAGATTAAATTGTGTAGGGCACTTAGAAGTGAAGATTATATTGTATATATTATGAGAATAATGGTTATAATTATGCCGTGTATAATATTATGTGTATTAAAAGAGTTTTGATACAGAGAGTACGCTGTCGTCGCAGAAATGGAAATGTTATGTATAACAAAGGATAATGTACAAATAACAACAACAATAACAACAACAACAACAACAAATGGACAATAGTAGCTATGCCTATAAAAGCAGAGTGGGACTTGTGTCATGGTGTCTGCCTTCTTGATCCTTTCTACGCTAAGTGTGAATATCCAAGTGTGGATTGATGGGGAAACACGTGCCATTATATTTAAAATCTGTTATAATGACAAGTTCCAAAATTGGGAGTTTGATTTAATGTTCTTGCATTTGCAATTTTAGTCCCATGGTGGTGGTGGGCGTGGAGGGGGGGGTGCTCTTTCCAAAGAGATTTTGTGACTTCGCAAAGATTGTATAATTTGGAATAGCTGTCAGGATTTGTAAAATAGGAGCAGTGTACCTAAGCTATTTTCCTGACTTCCGAATTGTTATACATGGGATTTTTTGTTGTTGTTGTTATTGAGAAGCTGTTAATTCATTGGACCCTTATATAATCATAACAAAGCTCATCAATCCAATGCAACAGCCAAGCCCTACAGGCTTATGCTAACCAGTGTGAAATGTTTAGCATAGCAGGGTGTTCCCTTGGGGACTTCGCAAGGATGTCAATATTACAAAGATGAATTAAATTGCATCCCAGTATTCCTTTCCCTTAATGCATTCATCAGTTAAGCCAACAGGTTAGCCTAGCGAAATGATCATAAAGGAGATTTATGCCCTACCAAGCGAGAAACTTACCAAGCATCAAACAGCTGGTCTTGGATTTAAAATTCTTCATGAAATTGGGAGGATTGTACATATCTGCCAAGTTCTCTCATTGCCAAGAAAGAAATCTGTAGGGATTATTCAAGATGAAGTATGGCGGCCTCTATGGGATCTAGAACTCAGGATTCTAGATTATGTTCAGGTTTGCTTTGGACAAATCTCTTCCATTTATGAGCTACAGTGGCACAATAGTTAAGAGTGCAGCATTACAGGCTACTTCTGCTGACTGCCGGCTGCCTGCAGTTTGGCAGGTCGAATCTCACCAGACTCAAGATTGACTCAGCCTTCCATCCTTCCGAAGTTTGTAAAATGATTGTTGGGGACAATATGCTGATTCTGCAAAACCGCTTAGCAAGGGCTGTAAAGTGGTACATAAGTCTAAGTGCTATTGCTATTGCTGTTTAGGCATTTGGGCAGCAGAAAGAGATCCACCAATGGTATTTAATTTGTAGGTAGGAAATCAAGAATAAAAATATTTGGAAGACAGGTAGTCCTTGACTTATAACCACAACTGAGCCCAAAATTGATGTTGCTTAGTGAGAAATTTGTTAAGCGAATTTTGCCTTATTTGACAACTTTTCTTGCCACATTTGTTAAGTGAATCACTGCAGTTGTTAAGTTACTAACATGGTTGCTAAATAAGTCTGGCTCCCCCACTGATTTTGCTGGTCAGAAGGTCAGAAAAGGGGATCACATGACTCCGAGACACTGGTCATAAATATGAACCAGTTACCAAGTATCTGAATTTTGATCACGGGAATGTCACCATATATGTATGAAAGTACTTATGAAATATGTCATACATACGAAAAATGCTGATAAGTCATTTTTTTTCAGTGCCATCGTAACTTTGAATTTTCACTAAATGATCTGTTGTAAGTTGAAAACTACCTGTATTCTGTTTAGTTATTTCCAGAATGTACACAATCATTTTTATTGATTATTTTTTTTATCACTGTACTAGGAAGAGATTGACACAGTCTGTTTTATCTTGCTCCCAATAGAACTTGGGCTTATAAAATATCTACAAGTAATCACCGACTTACAACCACAGTTGGGACCAGAATTTCTGTGGCTAAGCAAGGTGGTTATTAAGTGAGTTGTGCCTGATTTTATGACCTTCTTTCCAAGGATAAGTAAATATTTCTGATTGTTAAGTGCATCATGTAGTTAAGTGAGTCTGGCTTTACCCATTGACTTTGTTAGAAGCTGGCTGGGAAGGTTACAAGTGGTCATTATACGAGCTCAGGAATTTGCCTCATGGTGCATGTGGTATAGACATGTCTTTTACCAGACATGGCAGGAGATAAAGATGAACACTCTTGTCATACACTCTTGCTATTTCTTTAGGACTTTAGTGTGTGCTATGAAACAATGCTTGATCATATGGCTACATAACTCGTTATCATTCTCTTGTTCATTTATTTATTGACTCTGTCAACTCGTAAAGCATTCCTATGCCTGTTTTCGAGTTGCCATAAGCAAGAGGAGGAGGGAGAAAGAAAATCTAAAGGAGCAGTACGACAATTAAAACCAGAAGCACATTCCATGCTTATCTTATCAAGATTGTAGCCTAGGCTACTGGATCTTCTGCCATGAAAATTCTTCAATGGAGAATGTGATTTATGATGTCCAGCTCATGAAGGTGTTCCATTAGAGAATGTGATTTATGACGCACCCAGGAGAAAGGGGGGAAACAGGGTCATAGGTGGGCGTAAATTATGTGTAGCAGAGTTGGCTTCATATGGGTCAATGCCGACATGTTGCTCCTAATAATAAACCTTTTGGATTCTTTTGAAAGTTGGCTTGAGGCTCATGGTTTAATTAGGGCAATCACTGGAACCCTCACAGTCTGCCCCAATCAAAATGGCAGGTCATAAAAAAATCATACCAAGGTAAATATATGCTGTTTAGAATTCCAATAAGCAAATACCTCACAGTACCTTAAACGATGCTATAAGCCAGATCTTTGCTGATACAGCAGTACTTTGACTAGTTTATAAAAACTAAGGACATTCTAATAAGTTGGGGCTGCTACTGAGGCCTCTTGCCTGGTCCATGCCTGCCAGTTCACTCTAATTGATTCTATAGAAAGATTAAATCAATTGTATTGAGATTGGCCTTAATAACATAATGTTACAAGTTTTTGCTGTACATTCTCCTTCTGCTTAGAGTTCAATCAATTAGGAAGGCCTGGTTCATTTCTGAATAATACCCTATTATTCTGTATCCAAAATACTTAAGTCCCTCTTATCTGTATAATAATTACTACATCTCTCCCCCCCCCCCCCCAAGATCATCTTCGTTATGGTCTATAACAAGGGTGTCAAACTCGTATCATCACTGCATTGTGATGTGACATATCGTGACCTTTCCCCTTTGCTAAACTGGGCGTAGGCATGGCCACAAGTTGGACAGCTGTAGTTGATAATATCTGAGGTAACTCTTCAGGAGATGGGACACACAACAAGCCTTCTCTTGATTACTTATAGATGGGAAGATTCAATTCCAGTGGGATATTACTTGTTGCATCCTGATGCTCCAGGACTTTAAAGATGATAATTCATGCTCTGAACTGAGCCTTGAAGCTGGTTAACTGTGTGGTGACTTCAGAAAAATGCTACTCTAAACTAGTGTCCCTTAGCTTTGGCAATTTTGAGACACGTGGTCTTCAACTCGCAGAATTCCCCAGACAGCAAGCTTGATATTAGTTCTCCAGCATGTCGGCTAAGGAATACTGGAAGTTAAAGTCCATACTTAAAGTTACCAAACATGAGAACCTCTGTTCTGAACTAAGAACTTGTCACAGGGGTCTGGATGCTCTATTTTGTGCTAACTGTGGCTTCCAGATCCTTTCTAAAGAGAGCCACAAACAGACCAGAGTGTAGTAACTCACCTAAGTGATCATTCAAACATGAGTTACTATTGCTCAAGTATCTTGATATAGGTCAAGAGTCAGTAACGTGTGGCTCTGGAGCTGCATGTGGCTCTTTCATCTCTCTGCCATGGTTCCCTGTTGCTGGTCGGCTCCACAATTGATAAGGCTTTTGGTTAGGACAGGTAGAGGAAAAAGGATGCCGTGCTAGGAGGAGACTCCATGGTAGGGGAAATGGACTTCTGGTCGGCTCCAGAATTGAATGGTGTGCTTCCGGTTAGGACCTTTGTGGCTCTTTGAGTGCTTAAGGTTGCTGACCCCTGATATAGGTAATCAGTGGTGGGATTTGACTGGTGTAACAACTAGTTCAGTTAGCACGTGATTTGTACACTCGTGTTCTTTGCGCACGCTCACAGCGATTGAAAACCACCCATTTTCAGCTCTAAAACTTACCTTTTACTGCAGCCCCAATGAGTAAAACAGCTGAGGTGTGGCAATTCGCTGTGCCATCTGAATCAGCTGAGCTGCAAAACACAGAAATATAGGACAGACTAGGGCAGGGGTAGGTGGGTGTGGCCAACTGATCACCGGAAGTACTGGTTTGCTTGAACTGGTCTAAACCACCTGAATCCCACCCCTGTAGGTAATATGGTGATTGGTGCATTTTGATAGTGAAACTGAGGCAAAAAATATTTCCAGAAACTATTTGCAACAGGAGCAGTGTTTCCTCGGTTGCAACAGAATGGTGCAATTACAGCCAAATAGGTCCAAAGTCCAGAACATCATCATCAAAGAGTTGCCCAAATGATCATTGGGAAGCAAGAATAAATCCCTTCCCACTTTTTTTGATATATTTGGTGATCAGAATATGGCAGAACCCATTCAGCAAATGCTTTGGCGCATACAAAATTGTTTCATCAGAGATTCTGATTGTCAATAGCAATCATACATTATTAATATCTCACAACACCGCCCCACAATCCATATTAAGACAGGTATATGGCAGTTTAAAGCCTCACCACTGCGAAAATGCACTATTTTTGTCCTATCTTTTCCAGTGTGAAAAGAAACATCATATTTGCAGGTTCTTGAAGTATTACAGAAGTTTGTAAAATCTGTTTTGCAGATGCAGCTTCTCGCCATGGTGCCAATTTCAATTCTCTGCAAAGAGGAAAAAAAAAAAGCCTTACTGCACAGACGATTGAAATCCCTTTGTTGCAAGTGTGGACTGTTTAATTTCTGTAACATTTGCCTGCAGTTCAAGCAATTCCAGATTAATAAAAGATGCTTCAAATTGGACATAAGGCTCGGTGTCAGCATTAAGACAGGGTACTAGCCCATTTTTTTCCTGCAAAAGTCACTTAATCACAGACTATTTTTATAGATGTGTTCATTTAATAAGGTCTTCAGTGATCCAAAACATGTTGTAAAGTAGTAATAAATGCTTTGCTTAGGCCAATTATTATTTGTAGAGACCAATAAAACTGAACCAAGAGGAAAAGAGCTTGGAATAATTACGCTATAACCAATTTTGCTTATGGAACGGGCTGGTTTCACTCTTTGTTTATGGGGAAAAACAAATTGTGATGAAGCAATGCTGGCTTGAACTATCATAGCATAGCAGATAGAAGAAAGTTCTGAGTTCCGGGTCAGACAGGGAGAGGGCTGTGATTGTGTGATTGGGTTTCTCTTTCCACATGTATTACAGGCACTTCTCAGTTAAGGCTGTAAATTGGGACCGGGGTTCTGTCACTAAATGAATGTCATAAAATGGAAAATCATGTGACCCTGCTAATTTATGACAGCAGTTTCAGCAGTTCTGGTTGCAGTCCTGGTCATCAATTGCAATGTCACGTGATATGACTTGAGACTTCCTGCCAGCTTCTCTATTGACTTTGCTTGGAAATTGGGGACCTTATGATGTGATCATCCCACCTTGTTGCTTCTAGATGGCCTTGCTGATTGGCTGCTCTGCGGCTTTAGCTGGAGGTTCACAATCACCAGGGCACCTGCTGGGGGATTCTGACATCATGGGAAGGGAGGACATATCCTGAGGTCAGCTTTGGCTGACACAAATGAGGATGGATCTCTGCTGCCTCCCACCGACCGGTACGCTCCCACAGGGAGGGGCTGATGAGGGTCCCAATGGCCTCCATGTGCCGTTTGGTGACCCCAAGGAATAGGG
>JAOYMU010000077.1:10498509-10510017 GCA_025802295.1 Psammodynastes pulverulentus
ATCTTAAAATTTCACAAGATGATAAAAGGGGAAGGTTTTCCTCTAAAGTTACCACCCATCCCTTAATAAAGTTCATTCCATGTGAGTGCTATATGTTTTCTGCTGACTGTACTACAGTCCTTAACATGCAAAAATTGGCTCAAATTGATCGGAATTCTATTCCAGTGAATAATTTTGTCTCTTTATCCATACCTAGAAAGGCTGTGTGGCTGCTGCTTATGAGCCAGTAAATATTACCTTTTTTTTGCAATAACAACTTTATTATTATTATTATTTATTTTATTATTTATTTATTTGTCAAGCATATATGAGAAAAACAAGTACAGGTATGAACATAACATATACACTTATAAAGGACATTAGGACAGGGTCTTTAGGAACGTTGGTGTGCTTATGTCTACATTAAATAACATATTGGTTGGAACTTTGACCAAATTGCATCTGAATCATTTTTTCCAAATGTTTTTATTAAGGATTATGTGTGAAAATACATAATGCAAAAAAAAAAAAAAGTGAAAAAAGCAAAAGAAAAAGAGGAAAGAAAAAGATAAAAGAACTTTCTCTTTCATGCCAGCAGGAAAAAACAATTTTAACAATTTAATAAGATCGCTAAATAAAATATAACCTCTCTGCTTCTCATAGCTCACCTCTTAGGCAAGGAAAGCAAAATCAAAATCAAAATGCTATGTCAATCAATTTTTGTCAGCAAAAGTGCAGTAAAGTCAACCAGACAGAACTATTTTCTTCATAATCTCCCTTCTCCCCATGGCTCATCTCTTAGATAAGAACAACAAAGTTCAAATACTCCGTCAATCAATCTTTGTGAGCAAAAGTCCAGTAAGGGCAACCAGATGTAACTATTTTCTTCTTTTAGCCCTGATCGAACAAGTCAATGTTATAACTCTTTCCTGGACTTTTAAAAAAAATATTCTTTAACTCCTTCAAAAATAGTCACAGCAATAATTTGCTGTTCATCTCTGCTTCAAAATGATAATCCTTCAGAATGTTAAGCGATTTCTCTTATCATGAGAAGTAAATATTATCTTTTTGTTCATCACTTTTCAAAAACAATTCTTCCAAATCTTACCAGAGTCTTTTGTATATCCTTTTGCTGCATTGTCCAATAAAAACCAACAACACATCAACACCCCATATATTTTAAAAACTTTTAAGATCAAATTTATGCCATCATCTTTTATGGAAAGGGAAACTCACCTGTTGAATACAGTAAAACCTTGCCAGTTTGAAGGGTTTTAATCTCTCTAATATGCAAAGAATTAAAAAAAAATCCCCCCCAAATGATTAAGATATACGGCTTGGTCCAGCTTAGTGTCCATAAAGGCTGCTTTGCGAATTTGAGCTTGATGTAAATCCTGACTTTTAGTCATTCCACTTATAAGCCGATCATAAAAATGACAGTTTCTGTGGTCTATTTGGAGTGACTGTCTGAACCACATAGAATGATCTCAGTGATCTCTCTTTGTTCCAGAGAGATTATGCTGATTTGGATCCAGCTTCCAGCAGAGATTTCTCTTGCAAAGCTGTCTAACTAGCAAAAGCCAGCAAAGCGTCCACTCACCATGGTGCTTACAGGAAGTATCTACTTTGCGTCTAAACCATTGATCTGTCACAGATCAATGTTTGCTTGCTCAAAAGTCCCTCATCTCCTCTTCCCTCCCCAGTAAAAATGAAAAAAAAAGAATGCTTGGTTCAGATCTAATTCAGAAAGAAGACCTTTCCAGATATGTCTTCAGAGAGAACCCTAACTTATATCCAGCAATCATGCAGAACTGCTTAGTGCAAGAATATTCATGATTGTCTTTCAGACAGCCTAATGAGTGGCCCTTCCTTATTAACTTAAATGTTTTGGGTATAAAGTTATACTCCATTTCCTAAATGCCCTCCTCACTCAGGATGATGGTCTGAAAAGACCAGCTATAGCCATGCAATTGAAGCCCCATTCATTTATATGTATGCATTGACACCCATGTTTTTAACACATGACTTATTCTGGTTCAAAAGCAAGATGGAACAAGATATAAGAAGACTGAGGTTTCTTTTTTACAGAGTCAGTAAATAATTAATTCGTTATATCTGAAAACATACTATTATAAAAATATCCCAATAAAAGAGGAACACAGATGAACCACAAGCAATCAATCTTACTTTGAGATTCAGAGGTTTATTTCATGAGCAATTTGGAACATGGAAAGCCATCATAACATTACTTATATCAATAACCCATTGCAGGTCCAATGACAGAGCAGGTCCATCACGGACAGCTATAGGCCAATGACACCAAACACATCCCAAGACATTCTTTTTATACTTTTCTGCATGCATTTCACAACTTACTTCCTTGTTCTGTCTCCACATATACCCATGTACATTTCAAACCTCTATCCATCTGCTACTTTAAGTTCCCTATTTCTTAGCGTCCCAGATATTCTTGATCAAAAATTATTGCCTTTGCAGAAATTTAATGGCAACGTTGCAGATTTGCAAATACTTCGCTAAGGTTAGGAAATCAGCTTTAGCCAGTACTTTAATATCTCATTTATCTGAGGCCTTCAATTCAGGCAGCGGCCTACACATGCTATTAAAGCCAAGTTTTCCTCGCCAAATCACCGACCTTTTGGTCTATGGGCTTTCTGTCTTATTTATCAAAAATATTTTTTTTTTTAAAAATACAACTTCCATTCCAGCCAGGAGAGTTAATCACCCAAATAAATAGTAATTGTTCAAGAATAAAATATGAAAAAGACTGCCTAAAACTCATACTTTACATTACATACTTACAGAATTGTATGAGTAAGAACAGCCAATTAAATACGCTGAGTTAGACCTTTTTCACCCCCAAGTGATGCATTAACACTTCTCTTCAAAGTGTTTCCCTTTGTTATCTCAATTAGTAATTGTCACTTCGCCTTGTAATCCCTCCAGCTATAATGGCCAATTGTAATTTTTAATGTTTAAAAAGTGCAAAGCTTTAATAAAGGGCAAAAAAAAGGTCCTTAAAATCAAACATTTTTCCCTAGTTAAATGTATATATTCCTATATAAAGCAAAATGCTTTATAGATTATTCCACATCTATAAATAGTCTCCCTTGAATATGTGCAATACCACAAAGAGACTGTCTAGGCCTAGAGGGACCTCATTCTGGCTTTAATTTACTAAACAATTCCATAATAAATAAATAAGAAAATGTGAAGCTCCAACATGAAATTTCAATCTTTAGCATTGTTTATATTTCTGGGAATACCTATAAATCCTTAGTAGGCCTCATGTCATTTTAAGAGCATTAAAACATTATCTAACATTAGGTAACAGCAAGCCATTATTATTCAGTTTAAGAATGTGTTTATTTGCCTGTTAAAAAAGCAGGTAGTTTGAGATGATAGAGAGCATCTCAAGGGAACTAAATAACATTGAGGTTAATAATCTAATATGGCAGCCATTATTGATTAAGTGTGTCGGTGGGCCATTTTGTGATCATGCCCAAATTTGCTTCCAACATTCCAGATATGAGCCATGGTGGTGCAATGGTTAGAATGACTGTTGCAGGCTAACTCTGCCCACAGTCTGGAGGTCAACCCTGACTGGCTCAAGATTGATTCAGCTTCTATCCTTCCAAAATTAATAAAATGAGAATCCAGATTGTTGGAGGCAACATCCTGACTCTGTAAACTGCTTAGAGAGGGCTGTAAAACACTGTGAAGTGGTATATAAGTCCAAGTGCTATTGCTATAGCCATCAGCCCTTAAAGGTTGTCATAAGATACAGTTCTTGATTTAAGTCCCAGGATGAGTCATTTTATTTGAAAATGATGGGTAGAATCTCAAGACTGCGCAGATCACATGATAGATATTGCTTGTATACTCATGAATTAGAACTTTATTTGATGTACCCCAGTCACCCAAAGTTCCTTGACCATGCTGTTTCTGATTTATTTATTTATTTCATTTTCCCTGTGTAGAGAATAATGCATAGATGGTTACATTAATCAATATTGGCCATGCATGTCTTTTCCCAAATATTTTGATTCCTGGACAAATAAGAATATGCATGCAGATAGAACACATAAATTGGTCAGTCCAGTTGGGAATCAGATGAAATATATTTTCAAATAAATAAAAAAGTCCTAAATATATTTCAACCAATAATAAAAGCAATAAAATAATAAAGAAAACAGATGTTGCTCGTGTATACTTTGTTCAGTACCAGCATGAAAGAAATAAGTATCTACTATAAACCACAAGGAGGAAAAAATGGCAAAATATATGTCCCCTTCTCCGTAGATTTTAATAATTGCTTCTTATCAAAACTCAGTAAAATACAACACAACTGCAATCTTAGAATGCATGTTGGCACCTGACCTTTTTCTCCTCTTGGGCAGATGTTTTTGCAGCCTTTTAAAAAAATGCTCCTTTTCTCTTTGTTAGTTTCAGTTTTGCTCAGTATATAGATCTATGAAGCTTAATAGAATGTTTTTATGGTACACTTTGATGTGATTTCAAACTATTGTAAGCTAGCCCATTCATGGCTATTCATGGCCATCTAGTGCATAGATACCAGAACTGTTGGTAGATAGTAATCTTTCTATCGTTCAACTTTCTTCTTTTCTTGCTTCCCTTTCTCTTTTTTCTCTCTTCCTCTCACTTTTATGTTCAATAAGGATGGACAATATGTGCACCTCAGATTATAGCAGTTCCCATCATCCTTTGGTAGCCTGGGTAAAGATGAGAAATGGGGAATTATAATCCAATGATGCATAAACCAACATAGCCTGCTTTGTCCTCTACTTAGGAATTTTACCTTCTTTAGAATGGCTTCCATTTTGATTTGTATATCTGAGATTCAATAGTTAGGCAACTAAAAATGGATAGTCACTTAGAAATGATTCACCATTCCATTTTCACAGGAGATTAATGGGTCTGCAAAGGTATTATTGGATTGATGGTTAGCCAATTTTGGAATACAGCATCTTTAAAAATCAAATAGATGCTTTGCCATGTGAATTTGTTACATTAATGCTCATTGCAGATCCTTTCACAGATATAAAGATTTTGATCTCTGTCATATTTGCATAATATTGAATAAATCTTTCAAAGTTTTGTTAAGCTACAAGCACACAATTAATATTTGAGTGAGTCAGAACTGTGTTTTTGCATATGCATATTATGCTCCCGCCATCTGATTTTTAAAATAGTTTTTAGAGCTGGTTAAAATTACATTCACTAAATCCTCAATTGTTAAATCACTTGAGTTGACTTTATTTTATTTGGTATGTTATTTTATTCTTTTTTAATAGTTGAAGCAAATGATTCTTTCCCCAGCCAGCAAAACTAGGGACATTTTTGGATGATTAATTTGAAAAGCTTTAGCTGCTCATAAACATGAACATTGTTAAGCCTCTTCCTGTGAGCTTTTTACATGGGCAAATTTCCTGTTTAATTGAATGTTTAATCTGCCTTGTTTTGATGTGTTCTAATAAGGACAACAACTGTTCTTTCAGAGTGCCTTTGAAGCGATGTATCCCAAGGCCGTTTGGAACAGCATGCGCATCTCAAATATCCTACAAAGGAGATAAAGTCCGCACATAAATTAGGTAGTAATGGTTTCATTCCACTTCTCATTGAAATAAATGGCAAAACTCCCATTGAGTTTAATGGACTTAGCTTAACTTAATGGGCCAGATTCACAGCCTAACTCTACATTTCCACAACTACTTTTCTGGATTCCTGAATAGTGAGGGCAAAAGATCAGACAGCCTTATATCACATTATCACATTACATTAATCAACTATTACAGACTGATTCCATGTTTCCCTACATAAGAGAAGAAACTTCAATAGGATGAGAGTTGCTTTCTTCTCTGAAGAGGAATATCCTAAATCTATCCAGGTGCTTTTAATGTTGAACTACATGTGATCCTACATGAAAGTTAACATAATTGTTCTTGAATAGGTAAATAAAAATGTAAACATGATACTTACGATAAGTTAATTCTAATTGGTCTGAAGAATTTTAATTCATGTGTGTTTTCAATTATAAGTAGAGCCAAAGAGATAGATTCTTTCTCACTCTCTTTTGCCCCTACTTGTCATCTATCATACAGTCTAGTTCAGGGGTCAGCTACCTGTGGCTCTGGAGCTGCATGTGACTTTTTCATCCCTCTGCTATGGCTCCCTGTCACTGATTGGCTCCACAATTGATAGGGCTTTTGGTTAGAACAGGTAGAGGAAAAAGGATGCCCTGCTAGGAGGAGACTTTATGGTGGGGAACCGGACTTCCAATTGGCTCCAGAATTGAACTGGGGGCTTCTGGTTAGGACCTTTGTGGCTCTTTGAGTGTTTAAGGTTGCTGACCCCTGCTCTAGTTGATGCTGATTTTTAGTGATCAAATAGACAGAATCTCTCCAGAATAATGTCTCTTCATTGCTGTTACAATTGAGTCTATCCATCTCATCTTTTGGCCATTCTCTTCCTCTTTTTCCTTCAACTTTTCTAACATTGTGTTTTCTCAAGGCAACTACTTTCTGCATGCTATGTCCAAACTATGACTGTTGAACTCTGTAATAATTCTATTTTCTCATGATTTACTAAGGACACAGAAGAGAAATTTACGCACTCTATTTCTTGAAAACGTTCTGACTTAGTTTCCAGGGTCTCTGAAAGAAAACCCATCTGATCAGTCTTCCATGTTCCCCTTTCTCTCATATTCTTTATTATAAGCAGTACTGAAGTATCCAGCTCTCAACCTGGATGTTTGAAATCTAATGGATTTCCCACTTCCTGCAGAAACTTAGTGAATTGGCCCTTAGAAGAAAATCCTGGTCCATTCTGAATGGGTCAGTGAGCACAAAAACATCTGCTTGAAGTGGACGTAGAATTTATTTGACAAAGAAATGGACAGCTTAGCAATAGAAAGTGGCCACATGCTGAAAGGTACATCTAGAAATATTTCTGGGAAGGTCTTTGGTCTTTGTTAAAGAAAGTATATTGATGAGATTTGCTTCAGGGGGTTTAGTTGAGTCTGGTAAAGGAAAAATGCATTCTCTCTTCCTGAAAGATGTAGTAATTTCTCCCTCTTTGTGCTGGAGAATCTTATGTGAGTGCAAGGGATTTCCATATCTTGAGGGGGCATCTTACTGGTTTGATTAAATTGTTGATATTTGCTAATATTCTAGTGTTTAGTGGTGGCACAATGGTTAGAATGCAGTATTGTAGACTAATTTTGCAGAAGTTCAATGCTCACAGACTCAGCCTTCCATCCTTCTGATGTTGGTAAAATGAGGATCCAGATTATTGGGATCAATATGCTGACTCTGTAAAGCATTTAGAGAGGGCTATTAAGTCCTGTGAACCTGTATATAAGTCTAAGTGTTATTGCTATTAGTTAGCTTCAGCCCAAATGCCATATGGGCAGAAAAGCTTAAGCAGTCTTTTATCTTATTGCTTGAGATTTAATGAGAGGTTGCCCTCTCCCCTCTTTGGAAGAGCTTTATAGCTCCCGCTGCCTTAAGAAAGTTCAAAACATTCTCAAAGATCATCTCATCCTAGGCACCCTTTTTTGAACTATTACCATCTGGCAGACGGTACAGGATAATAAAAATGAGGGAAAATAGGCTGAAAAACAACTCCTACCCCAGGGCAGTAACTCTATGGAATTCTACTGTATAATCCAATATAAATGCAGTATCAGGGTTTTTTAATTCAATGTATAGAATGTGAAGGATGGGTGTTTGTGTTTGTATTTGTATTTTATTTTTATAGTCATAAAGTACACTGAAGAAGGTATATAATTTTGTTGTACGAGATGCAATGACAATAAAGTAAACTAAATAAAGTAAACTAAAGGTTTGTTTCGGTAAGTGGTCTGGGGGAACAAGTGTGACAGTCCTGCTTTCCCACACCATTTTTTCTCAACCCACAAAGCCATTTGCACTTCTGAACTGTAGGAGAAATATAGTTCTTCTTCAATCCAAATAAAAAAAACCACCTACTTAGGTGTCTGAAGCCTCCTCTCTGACAGCCTAAACACAGATACACTCATAAACCAAGAATTTGTCTTCTGATCTTGGTAGGTTGTTTTGATACTGCCACCAGTAAAATTAAATAAGATCTAATTTTCCAAATGCTAAGTCCCCACGTCTATTTTGAGTGCCCCCAAGCCCTCAGAAAGTTATAATTGTGAAATATTTAATGATGTTGCAGGCTCTAAAGCTGTTAGTGAGCTGTCTAAATAATCAAGCATTTGGAGATGATGAAACAACATTCCTCTACTATATATCAGTCTTAATATAATTAGTTCCTGACAGTATGGCCCTTCATTATTTTTCTATTTTTTGCAATAGTTGTCTTCATTTTCTCTTCTCTGTGCAACATCTCTTCATCTGTCATCCTGACAAGAACTTTCTCAAAGACAAACAATGCTAATGAAACACCGACAGATCTCAATCAATGTCTTTCCTTGCCACCTCTTGATGAAAATCTTACCAATCTGCTAATTCCGTATTGGGTTCCTCTCTTCTATTCCACATTTGGCCTTAGAGGCATGAAAAAGAAATGATTTTGGCAGTCATCAAGCAGCTTTTTATCAAGCTAACTTGGAGCAATTCACAACAAGGTTGATCATTCCCAGAGGCAGTGTTTCAGAAGGTAAAGCAAAACAACACAGAAAAGGTAATTTAAAAGGAAAATAAATACCCCAGTATCTTTCAATGTATTAAGTTTCTAATGGCTAACAAAAATCAAGGACACAACAATGAACTCTATGCCAGTGGAGTCCAAATGACATTCAGATTTTTCATTGGTCTAACTGAAATTACGAGTAGTCCTTGACTTAGAACCATTTGTTCAGTGACTTTTCAACAGTACTGAAAATAGTATTTTATGGCCATTTTCACAACTGTTGCAGAATCCCCAATGGCCACATGATCAAAATTCAGATAGTTGGCAACTGTTTCATATTTATGACGGTTACAGTGTCCAGGGATTATGCGATCCTCTTTAGCGACCTTCTGACAAGCAAAGACAATGAAAAAGCCAGATTCATTTAACAAGCAAGTTACTAATTTAACAGAAAGATGTCAAGAAAGGTCCTAAAAATGGGGCAAAACTCACTTAATAACTATTTTGCTTATAGCAGGGGTATCAAACTCGATTTCATTGAGGGCTGCATCAGGGTTGTGTTTAACCTTGGTGGGCCAGGGTGGGCATGGCCAACTCGATGTCACTCATGTCGGGGGCGCCTCTGGTGGCCAAGCACTCTGCCAGAAAAAATGGACTCCATTTTCAGCTGCAACGGCCTCTTGCAACCCTCTGTCAGGCAAAGCAGAGCTCAGGAGGGCCATCCACTGCCCTCCGAGCTCCATTTTTACTAGCAGAGGCACTGTGGGCCAGTCCTTCAGTATTGTCAGGGAAGCCCTATGGGCCAAATTTAAGCACCCCATGGGCCAGATTCAGCTCCCAGGCCTTGAATTTGACACCCCTGGCTTATAGCAACAGAAATTTTGGGCTCAGTTGTGGTGTTAACTCGAGAACTACCTGTATATAAATCACTTTTCATCCAAACTTCTGAGATATTGTCTGAAAACAAGTCCTGAATACATCTGAAATATTTAAAAATAGGATTTAGTAACAGGTTAGGAATTAGAGTGACACTTGCAGATTAGTAAAAGACAAAAACAACAACAAAAAAAGGACAAAATGCATAGTCAGCCAATAGGGCATATATTTAGAATTACTATATTTTAAAGCTGTCTTGGAAAAAATTGAATAAAAGTAGGTAGGGGCAGCTGAGGGGAAGATAGACCACAGGGAGAAAACAACATCAGCAGACGATGTGGAAGAAATAAGCAGCATTGAAGCAGAGAAAACAAATTCTGGAGCAAAAAAGACTTAAAGTCACAGTCACTGCTGAAAAAAAAACAATGGGAAGCAATATGGTTTGAATAACAGGCTAGTTCCTATTGTATTGAGCGCAGCCTAAATCCTGGGAAGGAAAATGAGGAAATGAGAATATGAGGAAACTTTGTGTGTCTGGAAGAAAATAACAGAGACCTACATTTAAGGATGGGCTCCAGCATGAGTCCAAAAGTTCAGAAGACTAAACCTGATGACCCACCCAGATTTGGATTCTTCACCTACACCTGTGTTTTTCCTGGAAAGAAATATGCTTTACCAAGGTATAATTTCAAGCTTTACCCGATGCACCTGATTTCTATTATAACTTTTTTTTATATAGAAAAAGTTTTATTGGTTACAAATATAGAAATATATCGTTTACAATGTGTTGAATTTTCATGTATCTTATCAAATAAGATATTTA
The DNA here is from genome assembly GCA_025802295.1 of Psammodynastes pulverulentus. Classification (NCBI taxonomy): domain Eukaryota; kingdom Metazoa; phylum Chordata; class Lepidosauria; order Squamata; family Psammodynastidae; genus Psammodynastes; species Psammodynastes pulverulentus. The sequence goes on from JAOYMU010000077.1 coordinate 10,508,843, forward strand.
AACAAATTTCAATCTCACAGCAAGACCAAAATTTTACAAAAAGGAGTTAGCTTGACCAGAGAAAAACCGTAAAAAAAGTTAAGGCACTGGGATATGTCATCAGAAAAGGAGAGAGGTAAAAAAGTTCCAAAATAAGATTTTTTTCCCCTTTGAAAGACTCCCACCCTCATGTCATTTCTTAGTTTTGGATCTCAGGACTCTGGGCTCAGCCTGGCCCCCCGCCCTCCTCTTCCTTTCTGTGCCCATATCCCAACACCAAAAAACATACAACATAAAAAATAATAATAAAAAGAACAAAAAAGATGACAAACAACAAATAACAATCTTCATCCCCCACATCCTCAAACGGGCTCCGCCTCCACCAGGAGAGCTTGTTATTCATTTTACAACTGCAGTGATTCACTTAACAGCTGTGGCCAAAAAAAAAAGTTCGCAACAAGGGGAAAAACGTAACAACTCTCTTGCTTAGGAATGGAAATTTTGTGCTCAGTTGTAATTGTAAGTCGAGGACTACGGTTCTCCTATTGGGTGAGCCTCGTTCATTTGCATGTATCCAGACATCCCATGCTGAAGCAAACTTGCCTAGCTTGATGGCAAACCTGTTTCTCTCTAAGGTTGCAATGTGTGCAGAAGTACTTGTGGGATACCTTCCTGACAGGCAGGTGTCCCCAAGGCAGGTGGCTCTGCCAACCCCACCCTGCAGGATCCCACTACTGCTGAATACTTTTCAAAGATCTGTTATAACTGCATCATAAATCAGATACAGGGTGCGGGGCTTTAAATCAACTTCAAATGTAGTTGGTGCCAAAGGAAATAGGACATATTTAGAGATCGTGCATTTAGTTTCGGAGCACAAATTTAGCAGATACTATTTTTATTTCAGAATTTATGCACATATTTATTGTGACAGATCTGTTTTGCCTTTATTTTTATTCTCTTGTGTTAAATGTATTTGCTTCCTTTCCTCAAGGTCAGGCAGCATACATAACACCTTTTCCTCCAGTATTTTCCCCTCTCATCGGTCTTTCATATCTGGAGGTCAAACTGATATGCGCTTGCATATTGTGGGGAGAGGGGGAGCATTGCTTATGACAAAAATCCCCGCTCGGTGGCCACAGCTCTGCCCGCGCTCCTCGATACGGTCGCAGCGGTGGCGGTGGAGACCCCCAGATTAT
>JAOYMU010000077.1:10635034-10646192 GCA_025802295.1 Psammodynastes pulverulentus
ACTTCACAGTGCTTTACATCCCACTCTAAAGCAGTTTATAAGTCAACCTATTATCCCCAGCAATCTGGGTCCTCATTTTACCAACCTCTGGAGGATGGTAAACCAGATCTTAAACCCAGACAGACAGACAGACAAAATCAACAGGCCAATTAACTTCCTGACCCCCCCATCCCACTCCACCCCCAGGTTATGAATCATCTCAAGGTCTCCAATGTGTTTATGAAAGACCAGAAGCATCAATATGGTGTCTAGAAATATGCCTTATTTATAGACCTATTAAAAGGTGCTACCAGACTTTTCCTGATTGGGAACGATCGACAACATTATAAATTTCTCTTCTTAAAAGTTTGGCTCGTATTCATTTTTAACGGGAAACTTTTAACTAGAAACTTTTAACTGGAAACTTTTAACTGGAAACTTTATTTTCTCTCTCGTACAATATGTGTGGGATGGGTGAGAAAATGCTCTCTCTCATCATGGCCTAGAAGATCACCAGTATTGAAACGAACCAACTTAGACTAAGTTTGTAAATCAAAACAAAAGAACAATCCAACCACCCCAGATTTGGCTACTCTGAATAGTGACAACGTCTTCCTACAAAATACTCCAAAAATAAATAACATTTTTCCCCTCGATGTGAAGCACACACAAAGCAATCCATTTTTATCGAGAAAGGCAGGGAGTATAAAGAATCTGACCACTTGTCTGTTTCAAGTGTATATGCATAAACTTGTTATTGCTCCTTTTTTTTTTCCCCCAATAGGAATAAGGAATGGGACAGTGGTGGGATTCAAATAATTGAACAACTGGTTCTCTGCCCTAATGACCAACTGGGTGGGCGTGGCTGGGTGATCATGTGACTGGGTGGAGCTCAGGCTACAGTAAGTCTGGGCATACTGCCAAGAACCTTTAGTTGTTCTATGGTTAACCAAGAGGCAGTTTCTGTAAGCAGAGCAATAAATATTAGGCTAGAAACTACACCAGAATGTTTCCTTTTTGCCTTCCTTAGAGGATTAGCCCTGTAAAGTGGAAAAACACAAAAGGAGATTTCTTTCAACAACTGGTTCTCTGAACTGCTTAGAAAGTTAACAACCGGTTCTCACGAAGAGGTGCAAAACTGTTGAATCTCACCTTTAGGGAAAAGAAAATTATTCGGTAGTCAAGAAAACAAATAATCATTTGTTTATGGATCATTTGTCAAATCAGTGTTTCATTTGGGAGGCACAAATATTTAGGCTCAAATTTACTTTTGTCAGTTGCACATCATGTGATGACCTAGCTTTTGTGAGAAAGTCCTAATGTTGGGAAAGATGGAAGGAAAGAGAAGTACAGGATGACCAGCCTCAAGGTAGATAGTCTCAATAACAGTGTCAATGGGTGCACTTTTGGAAAATCTGAAGGTCTAGGCTAGAAATAGGTTGTCTTAAAGCATTCTTATCTAAGTGGTTACTAAGAGCTGACACTCTGGGTGGCACAAATTAATCAATCAATTCAAACAACCAGCTTCCTTGACAAGTCCATAATGCTGGGAGGAATGCGAAAAAAGAAAATAAGAGGGTGACCAGCAGCAAAGTGTTTGGTCTCAATTACATTATCAATAGGGCATTTTTGGAAGACCTGAAGGTCTATGTTGGAGACAGATTGTCTTGGTGTGAGAAAAGAGAAGAAGTAGATGACCAGCAGCAAAGTGGTTATAAGTTCACCTTTGGAAAATCTAAAGGACCAAGTTAGGGACAGATTGTCCTGGAAAAATGAATTGATACTGACTTGATGGCACATAATCAATCAATTCATCAAACCATCAACCAATAAATCAACATTATTCAAAGTGGAGGGAAAATGTAAGAAATAGTGAGCCAAAGATATTAAATACATGAGATGTTCTAGTCTGCATAAACAGAGGGATAGAATCAAGATAACATGAAGTGTTAGTACCACTTTATAGTGCCTTGGTAAGGCCACACTTTGAATACTGCATCCAGTTTTGGTCCCCACGATGTAAAAAAAGATGTTGAGGCTCTAGAAAAAGTGCACAGAAGAGCAACAAAGAAGATTAGGGGACTGGAGGCTAAAACATATAAAAGTTGCAGGAATTGGGTATGTCTACTTTGATGAAAAGAAGGACTAGGGGAGACATGCTAGCAGTGTTCCAATATCTCCGGGGCTGCCATGAAGAGGAGGGAGTCAAGCTATTCTCCAAAGCACCTGAGGGCAGGACAAGAAACAATGGGTAGAAACTACTCAGGGAGAGAAGCAACCTAGAACTAAGGAGAAACTTCTTGATAGTTAGTACAATTAATCAGTGGAACAACTTGCCTCCAGAAGTTGTGAATTCTCCAACACTGAAACTTTTTAAGAAGAGATTGAACAACCATTTCTCTCAAATGGTATAGGCTTTCCTGCCTGAGCAGGTGGTTGGACTAGAAGACCTCCAAGGTCCTTTTCAACCCTGCTATTCTATTCTATTCTATTCTATTCTATTCTATTCTATTCTATTCTGTTCTGTTCTGTTCTGTTCTGTTATATTCTATGTAAAAAGAGAAGAAAATGTATCTTCTGTATATGTAATTTGAACCATTGCCATTCCTTTTGTAGCTTTCTATTTTTTGCAACCCATCCTTGTTTCTACCACATTTGTATATACTGTTATACACATTCCTTCTTGACCTTTAAGCCTCTCACCTCTCTCTTTCTGCAGGTCTCATCATCTCATGTGAACTATTACATTCAGGGTATTTTGTTTTATTTTGCTGTCCACTCAGCACTCAGGTAATGTATATCATCAGTAACCAGCAATAAATCCTTGTGAACTAGCACCGCAAGCAAATAATAAAAGCAAAACACAAAAACATAGGGATATAACAAGCATGGAAAACTCATTCCATTAAGCACAATTCTCTGACCTAGCACCTGGGGAAACAACCAGGTCTTTAATACCTTTTAAAAATCAGGCAGGGAAAGTGTCTCAGTGAGGTGCTCTTCTAAAGGGTAGGGAGAAGACATGTCCCTTGGGTCACACCAAAGGTATTGCCTAATCAACAGAATTCAGAACATCTCAACTCTGCTTCCCCTTACTTTCAACCCATTCATTCTTTCTTCATAGATCTACAATGAAATTTAATCTAATCCCCTGTTGCCTATATGGTCAAAGCAACATATTTATTGTCTATTAGTCACTTACTTTGAAATTCAATCAACATATCTTCAAGATTTATTATCTCTTGATCTTCCTCCTTCTTCTTTTCCTACTCCCACTAGTTTATCTATCACATTCCCACTGTGTTCAACTGAGTTTCATACCTTAGAATTATTTATAAAAACAATAAATGTGGAATAAAAATAAACAAATAAATGATACAAAACTTGGCTTCTGAAGACATGCCAAATATTCATCTCCATATAAATAAAAATCAGAGTTCTTGTCGACAAGTGTGGTATAGCCATTTGGCATCTTTCTGTCTTCCAAAAATATTAAATGAGGCCCTTGTCTACTAAAGTTTGCCTACACTGCCTTCTTGTCAATATAAATTAGTCAATATAACTCAGAGCATCCAGGAGTGATGCTGTAGAGCAGGGGTGTCAAACTCAATTTCATTGAGGCTGCATCAGGGCTGTGGTTGACCTCAGGAAGCCAGGCAAGCATGGGTGACTGGATGGGTGTGGCTGACTGGGTGGGCGTGGGCAGCTTGATGCCACTCCCAAACTGCTGGAATGTTTGTATTGGGTAGACCGGGCTGAAGTCACACTGGCCCAATGTTTCCTCTTCGCATTGGGTAGACCTGACTGAAGTGACATGGCCATCCCTTTATATTTTCCAGGATGGCCCTGCAGGCCATATCCAACCATATCACAGACCAGATCTGACCACATCATCGGCCAAATCTGGCCCATGGGCCTTGTGTTTGAAACCCCTACTATAGAGCTTTTCAGCAACTCCTTCAGAGGTGCAGATTGGATCCCATGAAAACACTTTGAGTTTAAAAATTACCAACAGAGGTTATCTACATATTTGTCTGTGTCTGCTTCAAAGCCCATTAATCTTTGGACCCAAAGAGTTATACAAACTTCTCCATCCCCCTTTATGCATTGTTTCATTGAATAGTTAAAGGGAGATAGCATTTGGTCTAGTAATGAAGACATCAGGTTAGAAACCAGGTCCATCTCACAAGGTTGTTGCTGTAGAAAAAAATAGGTGAAGGAAGGCATATTAATAAATTCCTTAAAACATTTATAAAAATAATAAAGGAAGGATTAAAATAAATCAATAAAAATATACATGGGGATATTTAATAACCAAGAAGGTCAAGATCAGTGCTGGGATTCAAATTTTTTTACTACTGGTTCTGTGGGCATGGCTTGGTGGGCGTGGTGTGGCTTGGTGGGCGTGGCAGGGGAAGGATTCTGTAAAATCTCTATTCTCTCCCAACTCCTGGGGGAAGGTTACCACCGGTTCTCCAAACTATTCAAAATTTCCGCTACCGGTTCTCCAGAGCTGGTCAGAACCTGCTGAATACCACCTCTGGTCAAGATGGTACCTACAATTGTGCAACAGAAGACCCACTCTTTTTAAACATGTGGAACAAGTATATATTGAAGAATGCAGACTTTATTATTTTGCTATTATCTCCTCCTCTTCTTCCTTTTTTATTTAGTTTTTATATTCTTGCTAAAAAAAACAATAACATTGGAAGAGAGAAGGAAAAAGATATGCCTTTGCCTGGCTCTGAAGTTTTCTTTACTTTTCTTTAAAAGGCAAACTATTTATGTCTTTGAACAAATTTGTATAGCTCCCCATCTTACATTTGTGAGTCTTGGAAGCTCACACAGTTAATCAAACAGCAATCAAACAGCAAAAGTAATAAACAAAATTCAGGAAAACAATAAAAACACAATAAGATCTGAAATCAAACTGCTAATTAAAACCAAAATTAAAACTGAAACTATTACGAAAAAAAAAAACAGGCAAGTGCAAGTCATGGAACAATTCATTGTATGTTGAATAAGCAGATAAATTTCATGTGCTATTCTTGACCACAACATCTGATCTGAGGATAAAAGATGAACAAACACTTCGTTAACCTGAAAATATGAATTTTGCATTAAAATTGGAATTGCTAGTATTTGAAATGCCATTTTTGATTAATAGGCTTACGATAAGGATAAGAAAGAATGCCATGGAATCTTTCCAAAATTGTCAAATACTAAATACTACAATATACTCTCTATTCAGTATTTTTTTATTGGCTGTTAAATACTGCTGGTGCTTAAACACCGAATGCTTCCAGTTTTCAAATACTGAAATATTATGCATTTGTTGCATGCTTGTATGTCTTTCCTTTTAAAATAATCAAAGCAGCTAGCAGCATAGAGCACAAAATAATTCCATGACTTAAAAGGAAAAGGAAATTATATAAATCAAACTAGCAGCAAGGGAACAGCTTTAGGAAGGGAACAGCTTCATGTTGTATTAAGAACCACCATTTAGAAAACTCCATTGGGATTTTTGCACACAGACATTTTGATATGATTATTTATTGAGTGGTGAATATCTTTAAAAAAATGATCTTCACTCAGAGGAGCATAAAAATAATTCAAGATGGCAGCTGCAACTGTACAAGATAAGCCCTGGTTCTTTTCTCTGTATCATATTTGCAATATATAAAAAAAGGGTTAGACCTTTGATAAGTGAAGATCCTCCGCTTCAGACAACAATTGAGCCCCCAATTTCTGTTGCTAAGTGAGACAGTTGTTAAGTGAATTTTCCCCATTTTACGGTCTTTCTTGCTTAAGTGGCTAAGTTAATAACACATTTGTTAAGTGAACCTGGCTCCTCCATTGATTCTTCTTTTTAAAAAGTCACAAAAGGGGATCACATGGCTCTGGGACACTGCTATGGTCATAAATATGAATCAATTGCCAAGCATCTAAATTTTCACGTGACTATCAAGGATGCTACAACAGTTGCAAAACGGTCGTAAATCCCTTTTTTCAGGGCTGTTGTAACTTTGAATGATCACTAAATGAACTGTTGTAAGTCAAGAACTACTTTTATATATGCATATCCTCCATCTTAGTTCATAGAATAACAGAGTTGGAAGGGACCTTGGAGATCATCTAGTCCAACCCTCTGCTCGGGCAGGAGAGAGTATTCCAAATATTAGCCTCTACCTAGGATCGAACTCACAGCTTCATTTTTTTTTTTGCCTCAACAACCCTTCAGAAGATAGATTGAATGTCCTGTGGAAAAAAACAAGGAGTCAAGTCTATTAAACTAAAAAATATTGTCTTTTCAATTGATGAGTAATGAGACATTTGAAAATTGAGAAAGAACAAGGAAGAGTCTTTACAAGATTTATAAATCTGGTTCCTTGGTGAAGAATTATATACTGGGAGAAAGATCGAGGGCAGCGTCAAATAAGAATCAGGAAAGAACCCTTGCTATTTAAAAGACACTTTATCAGAGACATTCTTATCACTACGTGGAATAAGGTTAAAATACCGATTTGGCTCTCGACAATGGAGGCAATCATACAACCCAATACGTTACATATGAATAAAATGATTAAATACCAAGAATTATTAGATAAAGACGGAAATCTAAAATCCAGACAAAATTTAAGGGAAGAGGGAACCAATCTTGAGTGGTGGCTCTATCTTCAAATCCAGAACAGATTCAAAAAAGATATGGAAGAGTGTGGAATATAGCGAGAACCACAAATAATAGATAAAATTTTAATGGGACCAAATAAAAAATGTATAACTAAAATGTACAACTATTTACTACAGGTTAATTACAATGAAGAAAAACAAAAGGATGTATGATTGCCTGGGAGAAAAAATTTAGATACAGTATAAAAATGGAAGAATGGGAGACCATATGGAACCAAAACTATGCGATGACCAATTCTGTAACTTACAAAGAAAACATACATAAAATGTTTTATAGATGGCATATAGCTCCGGCAAGACTAGCCAAAATGTACCCCAATATGAGTCCGGCATGTTGGAAGTGTAAAAAGAACCAGGGAACATTCTATCATATGTGGTGGTCATATACCGAAACACAAACATTTTGGAGGAGAATATGGAATTGGATTCAAAATATAATAGGGCAAACAATAGAATATAAACCAGAAACGTTTCTCTTAGGGATAATTAGGGGTGATTTCAAAAAAGAGACTAAATACTTGTTATTGCATATCCTAACAGCCGCAAGACTAGCTTTAGCTCGGAATTGGAAGCAAGTGGACATTCCAGCAGATATCCAAGTTATTCAGAAAATCTTAGCCTGTGCAGAGATGAGCAAATTAACATTAGAATTAAAGGACAAAAAAGAATCAGTATTTTACAAAATATGGAACATCTGGTACCTATGGCTGCAACTTAAATATAAAAAATAATATATAATTCTCACTATCTACCAATCATATAGTAATGTATGTTATATAGTTTATATTGATATTATTAAAACAAATTATTATTTAGTGGAATATTGATGTAAAACAAAACTCCGTTGAAGAATTGAAATCGTTATAAATAATTTTAATGGGGTGGGGGGGTTTCTTTTTCTGTTTTGTGTGGGTTCGTCTATTTTGTGTGTTTTTTCTTACTGTTATTATATCAATAAACTTTGTTTAAAAAAAAGAATCAGGAAAGAACAGAAAACAAAATCAAAACTTTGCTATCAAGTTTGGCTTTGGTAGCTTTGTTCTGGCTGCAACAAACTGCAACTTAGGTGGAATTTTCTAACCATAGAGTTCAGACAAAAAAAAATGCGGAAAAGGTTTATTTTAAGCAATTCATTTTCACACTAGGTTGGGGTGGGAATGTCTTGCTTTGTTTTGAGACTAAAAATTCTGAATAAACAGAGAATAACAGAGTAGAATTTAAACAATGGCCAAACATATTACTTTCTTCTCTTTCCCCTTCTATTTATCAGTAGCAAAAGCGGGCATGGTATCCACAACATGTTGTCCTTGGCGCCTTCCAAGTTTCGTTTTCTTGTAGACATTTTCTTGTAGACATTTCAAATAATATCATCGGTAAGACAATCAAAAAGATTAAAAGGAAACAAAAAGACCAAAGTACATCTTCATCAGCAATCAACATCCAGATGAGCAGAGATTAATATTAAGTTTAGCACAATACCAACAACCAAGCTGTAAATAACACCCAAACAAGATAAACACCCAGCACAAATAAACAAGCTAATGGTAAAAAATATCCTAATCATGTAGCCACCAACACTGACAAGGCAAGCCACTAATATATAAAAAAGAGCAAATTATTGATAATGTTACCTAACTGGGCAATGAAATATTTGCAAAGAAACAGCCAAGTTCCAAAAGCTCCAAGGATTATACAGTTCAACCAGTGGTTGGATTCAAATAATTTAACAACCAATTCTCTGCCCTAATGACCAGCTGGGTAGGCATGGCTGGGTGATCATGTGACTGGGTGGAACTCAGGCAACAGTAAGTCTGGGCATACTTCCAAGAACCGTTAGCTGTTCTATGAGTTAACCAAGAGGCAAGTTTTTGTAAGCAGGGCCATAAAGATTAGGCTAGAAACAATCTCAGAATGTTTTCTTCCTCTCTTCCTAACAGGATTAGCCCTTAAAGTGGAAAAAACAAAAGGAGATTCTTCCAACAACCGGTTCTTCAAACTGCTTAGGAAGTTAACAACCGGTTATCACAAGTAGGTGCGAAACTGTTAAATCCCACCACTGAGTTCAACCCTAAATTACAAATATTCTCTTATATTGATGAGTATATTGCTAACTTTCATATTTTCTTGTCCCTCACCCTGATAATGAAACAAGTAGTATTTTTTTTCTTTTTTGCTATTTGTTTGGGGAGCATCTTTGTATATCCTTCATAAGCTAGATAGAAAATAGAACAAATATTGCTCACCTTATAGAAATGAAATTTTCTCCTGGACCATCCTGATCCAACCCAGTCTTTTTGCCATTTTGATTGCTTACCCTAGTCTAGACAGAACTGAATTATATGGACCAATGGGCTGTTTCAATAGAAATTAGCTTTCTGGATGACTGTGATATAGTTTCATCTCTAAATTTATGTAGGTTGGGATGCTTAAGACAATCTGTGCTTTCTGCTATGAATGTTGGGCTCCTTAGTAGGAGCATGAAAATTGCTGATTGATTTGTAGAGTAGCACAAATATGGTTGAAGAGAAAAAGAATGATAACAAATGATGATAGTATAAAACAGTTATAAATATCATTTTTTTAGTTAGCATTTATAGAAGTGTTACCTTTAGATCAGATATTACAGGTCTCAAGGGAAGCTGAGAAATGAAAGTTTTAAGTGTGCCCCAGAAGGGCTACCAGAGAGGTCTAACATCTTAGGAAATGTTATTTCAGTGAAAATTTATTTCCGGTCTTTCAGCATTCCAATAACCCCAAGGTAGTTCAGTGCCTTAATGACACTGGAGATAGTACCTGCTCTAACGGTTCGAATCCCAGCATTGCTTGTCAAGGTGAGCTCCCATCACTCGCCTGGGGTTCTGTCCACCTAACAGTTCAAAACTAGATGTACTAGTTACCACTCCAGTGGGGAACGAGCTGGTGCTCCATTCAGACATTCAGATTCCTGCCCTCTGAACCATCCCAGTTGTGGCACCAGTTTGCAAGGTGGCTTTGTGGAAGGGAGGGGCTTTGGATGATATTATAGAAGAGCGACTTGTCTTTCTTTCTGGTGAAAAGCTAGTTCACCCTCCTGTGGCGCCCCATGGGAAGCGCATGAACATTTTTTACAACAAAGCATGGCAGTACAGCCAAATTATTATCCTTGCATTGAGATTTTCTGGCTGATGGAACAATGCCATACACTAATAATGATGCCATACAATAACAACAACAACAACAACAACAAAATAAAATTAATAACATTAACATTAATAATATTAATATCAATATAAACAATAATGATAATGATAATCTTTTATAATAATTTTATAATAATTATTAGTAAACTTTTGAATATGTACCACACTTTGCATCCATGAAGTGATGTCGACGGGGTATACCTGCCAAAAAGAATAGGTGGCAGAGGGCTATTGCAAGTCCATCAAACTGCAGAAGAAGAAAAGCGAAGTTTAAAACACTATGTGAATCAAAGTACAGAAAAATTGTGGCAGGCTGCGAAAATGGAGAACATTATTAAACAACAGAAACAAAGGCAGAATATAAGGAAAAACAGCTAGATGACAAATTAAATAGATGGAAAACTAAAGCTTTGCATGGACAGCATTTGAAAAATATTGAAGGAAAATGTGATAACAACTTGACATGGGCACAGCTTAAGATGGGAACCATCAAGAAAGAAACAGAAGATTTAATATTTGCTGCTCAAGAACAAGCACTACAAACTAAGGCCATGAAAGCGAAGATACAAAAAAACCACTGACAATCCAAACTATTGACAATGCAATGATAATGTTGAAACTGTTTCACATTTAATATGTGAATGCAGCAAAATCATAAACTGATTACAAAGCTAGATATGACTAAACTAATCCAGTGGGTATTATATAAAAAAATATGACTTACCTGTATCTGAAAAGTCATGGGAACACAAAGCGGAAAAAGTTGTCGAAAATGGGAAGGTGAAGATTTTGTGGGACTTTAGAATACAGACAGATCATCATTTAGAACACAACACGCCAGGTATCACAGTCATCAAAAACCGAAGCGTACAATTTATTGATATTGCTGTACCAGGAGATGCCAGAGTCGAAGAAAAAGAACTAGAAAAAAATCATCAAATATCGTGACCTGGCGATCGAAACTATCCGATTATGGATGAAACATGTGACAGTGACACCCATTGTCATCGGGAAACTTGGGCCTGTGTCCAAGAATTTTACATGCACATCAAGAAATTGCAGCTTCCTGCAATAACACCAGTGGAACTGTAAAAAACTTGGAACATCATATATTTTAAGGAAATACTTGGTGGATATCTAGGATGTTGGCATCAATCTGTATCAACCATCAGTGCCAGTTAATAATATTTGTGATACATTTTTAAATGTTCAGTTGACTGAATTTCATGTTTAATGAGTAAAGTATATAATAACAATAACAATAACAATAACAACAACAACAACAATAATAACAATTATAATAATTATTA
>JAOYMU010000077.1:10660428-10671161 GCA_025802295.1 Psammodynastes pulverulentus
TTTATTTCTCAATGGAGGATAGAAGAGATAGCTATTGTTGCTATCTGTGGCAACTTTTGACAGGAAAGTAATATGAAGCCAAGAATCACGGAGAAGGTCCAGATGCTTGAAAAAATTGAAGTATATCAAGAATGAGGCTGACCAAAGACCAATTGGCTAGACAATATTTCTGAATATTAAGGATGAAGTTAGAAGATGTAAACAATCACTGGCAGTCATTCTTGCGAAAATTATTTCCATTGTATCATGAAGACTTGTTTGTGACTGAACTTAACATCATCAATTACCACACTGCTTAGACATTAGTTTACAGGTGGCTCTTTAACTTGCAGTTTTGAGCATGACTTAAGGAGGATCTGGAATTTATAGTATGGACAAAGAGGTAAGTGGACAGTGCTTCTGCTTCAGAAGAATGCACAATATTGCAGCTGTAACTGTTCATCCTTGTGAAGTGCCCCTCTTCTTTTACACAGCTATGGAATTTTGAAAAACAAATAATTAAACAATGCAGGATGCCAAGAATAAATCTGGAATGCCACCTAAGGTGTTGGTTTGATGGGAAAGATTACCTGGATTTCACATAACATAATGAATGAGTAAACAGCCTGGATCCTGGAATTGAAAAAAATATATAATAATGTGTGAGCACATGGATCTTGCGAAGTAGCTGGACCTGAGTAAATTCAAATGCAATTAAATAATAGTCATGTGACCTGCAACTTGTTAAATGTGGTCTCCTTTCCCATCAGTTCATTCCATATTTAAATTATTTAGAGTCCCTTCTTTGGTTAAAGGAAGGAACATAATCCTGCGTTAAAGAGAATTGGAAAATAACTTGTTCAAACAATGGCAACAATCTTTCTGCCTTCGTTCGTTGTGTCTATGGTAATTGAACCTACTGCATTTTGGTGCTGACATTTAATCAATGCATGTAAATCACCTCAGAGGCTTATTATTCTTGTATTCATTAATCCAGTCATGCAGAATGGCACATAAGGCGGAGGGTTTTCTTCCTTTTTTTTTTTTTTTTGTAGCTGAGGTCAAAAAACTATTGCATGCAAAGACCACAATCCTTAAGGCCAAGCTCTTTAGGAGCCTCAATCTAACAACTCTCAAAATCGTCATTAGAATTCTAATTAGAGTTGAATTTTCATTCTTGGTAGTACCACCTTGCATCAAAATGGGTGGCAAACAAATTTAATAAATAACTATAAATAAATAAATATCAGAGATAGATAATTTTAACCCTCTAAATCATGGGTGTTAAACTCATGATGTCATGTTGTCGTCACGTGACATACCACGATTTTTCCCCCTCACTAAACCAGGGGTGGGCATGGCCAGTGCATGATGCATCCCACTTGTGGGCCACAAGTTTGACACCCCTGCTCTAAATGCTGCTGGAACTCAAAAACGCCTAGTGGTAGTCTTTCACCTTTGACCTTGGTGAAATGAGCAAGGAGAATACTTTCCTTTGAGTTTTGAGTTAATCTTTAATAAATTTATTTATTTAAAAAAGTTATATGGCCTCCATTTAATCTCAGTGACTCTGAGCAGTTTACAAAGCATAAAATCCCAATATAAAACAATGAAAAACAATAACCTCCACCCTTGTGTCAACAACACACAACCAAATAAGCCACTTGATGGGCTCCATTCCACTGTGGGTTGCCCAGGCCTGCTGGCAAAACTAGGAAAACACCGATTTCACTCCCAACCCCTGTAACCATTCCAGAAGTATACCAAGAGCAATGGTATCAAAGGCCACTGAGAGGTCATGTAGAGCAAGGATAGAAACATTACTCCCATCCCACTACCATAAGAGATCATCAAAAAGCATGATCAATGCTGTTTCTGTCCCATATCCAGGCCTGAGTCCTAACTGGTAAAGGTGTCATGGTTGTCAAACTCTCTGCATCACGCTGCCATCATGTGACATTTCATGATGTTTTTTCCATTCACAGAGCTGGGTTGGGCAAGGTCTGCATGTGACACATCTGGCCCACAGGCTGCCAGTTTGACCACCCTGCCCTAGACAATTCATTTCACCCAGCAACCTCTGGAGCTGCTGTGCTATCTCCTTCTTAATAACCTTCCCCATAAAGAGAAGATTGGAAATAGATCAGAAATTATCCAACAGGGTGGAATCCAGAGATGGCTTTTTAAGAAGAAGGCAGACCACAGTTCCGTAAAATGCACCCTCCTGCAAGGAAGTATTAACCACTGCCAGAATCCACCCACATGTCACTTCCCAGGAAGCTTTCACAAGCCAAGAGGGACATGAATCTAAAACACATTGGCACTTATACACCTTAGGATTCTGTCAATCTTTAAAATATGTTTGATGAAGGTAGATCATTTGTTTTTAGATGAATACATCTAGCTTTACAAGATCCAATCTAGGTCAGTCACCAGGACCAGAGGATAAGTCCTTTGAGTTTTCGGACTTGTGTTGGAGCCCATCCCCAGGGAACATCTCCTTACAAGACTAAACCTCTGGTCCCTGTGACCGACCCAGATTGGGTCCTATAACAGCATTCTGGGACATGTATATTTGCCTTTGTTCATAACATCTAACTTTTCTTTCACCTTTGCTCCCCATCCATCTCAAAAACTTCCCATTTGCACTTATTCTCATTCATAAAACCTCAAACAAGTGAGATCCATTTTCTTCCCTACTATCTATTCTTACTCATAGTTCCAAGGATTTGTCCTCTGATCTCATAACAAGTGGTTAGTAGTTAGATGCATTATATGGTTCCAACTTCACCCCTTTGTTTCTACTTCTTAATCTAAGAGAGTTCCCTTAAACCAGACAGCTCCCTTTCCATTGTTGAAGAGAGGGCAAAGTTACAACAAGTTTATCTTAGTTATTGTGATCCCGAGCTATAAAATTCTGACAGATTGCTTGGATGCCTTTTGATGTTTTAATTGAATGAGTTGAAGAGGCATGTGAGGGCCTTTGGGTCAAAATTCACAGTAGGGAATCTCTCTTTTTCATCCTTAGTCTATGAAGTGCCATCTAGTGATGAGCACTACATAAATAAATGTATGGCTAATGAAGACCATATGGATAAATACATGATTAATGAAGAGTTGTGTGTAGTGTCTGTATTCTAAATCAGACCTTTTCATATCTGGACTCCATTTGGAAACAAGCAGAATGTTAGCAAATTAAATGCTACATTTCTCTTTTCCTATTCATGCTAAGCACTTGCCTGTCTCCAATTTAAATGTAAAAAGCCCACAAGTGACTTAACAGAATAATCAAAGTACATTTCTTATGTATGTCTGTGTGAACCATTTCAGCCTTTAAATGGAGAAAATGTTCGAATAAAGTGACCTGGATAATAACTTTCTCCCTGCTGAATGGTGTCCAGCTACCTGTCTCCCTGTAGATATCTTCAGTCCAGGTTTTCCCAGTTATCAGCATTGGGAGCAGATGAAGGGTTGATTGAATGTTAATGTGCCTTAGAGGCATTCTTCCTGGTGACCTTCATTTCTAGGGGGTCAGATTACTTTCCTGCCCTAGAGGCACTGCATTATTGATTCATCTGTCTCTAAACAGATGCACCACAAGATATCAGCTTCCCATTATCAGGCCTTGGAAACAGACAGATATTTAATGTACTTGGGGGGTAGTAAGCTACAGAAGTTGATCGGCTTCCAAGCACTAAGAACATATGAGTCTCTCTAGGAACAAACAAACAAAATGTAGCAATAACTATATCTCCAAGGAAAACTCAAGGCAATTATCTAAGTTAAAAAAAAAAATTCCCAACACACCAGAAAGGTCTGTTTATAAACATGGATCTTTGCTCTGTTTGTTACAGGGTTGAAGTTGCCACCACAATATGATTCCTTGCATTTCCATGCATATTTAAGTACATAAATATAAATTCAACCCAAGTTAATTTTATAAATTACAAAGTGTAGCAGGGTGAAAAGGTGAAAGAAGAGCATTGTTTCTCCCCAGTTATAAAATAATTATTAGGTCTATATGGCGTACTTCACATGAGAACTTGTAGGAAATTTATAAAGAAATTGATGATCCAGCCAACTAGTCAAGTTGCACCAATTGGCCTAATTTCAGTCTAACATTTAAAAAAGCCAAAAAGGGGAAAAAGCAAGCACCATATGATAAAATATGTCACGATCAGAAATTATTGAACGCATTGAACAGAGCACTTAATATTTATTTTTGCTCCTTCATTCACCTGCAATATCTTTCAGACTCTAAATGGATAGAATCAATAAAAAATACATTTTAACTGACTTTAAAACAGTCTTTGAACAGTCTTCCCTATCCTTACACCAGAAATGGTGAGTGCTAACCACCTGCCATGCCACCTAACAGCCCTCAGTGATTGAAGAAACAATAATTCAGATAGCAATAGCACTTAGACTTATATACCACTTTACAGTGCTTTTACAGCCCTCTCTAAGTGGTTTACAGAGTTAGCACATTGCCCCCCACCTATCTGGGTCCCCATTTGACCAACCTAAGAATGATGGAAGGCCGAATCCACCTTGAGCCTGGTGAGATTGAACTGCCAAATTTCAGGCAGCTGGCTGTCAGCAGAAGTAGCCTGTAGTACTGATTTTAACCAATGGCTCAAAGATGTTTTTTTTCAAAAGGCAACTTGACTTTTCTTTAGTTTTTCCTTGAAGACATTTCACTCCTTTGAGTAGCAAAGCAAGTCCAGTTGCCTCTTGAAAAAAGCACCTTTCAGACAACCATGACTTGGATGATTAAGAATCTTCGTAGGAAATTATCCGGATGACAAATCACATTTACATATTATAAAAAACAAAATTAAATGAATTATACTTCCAAAAAATTATTTTTGTTTATTCTGTAGATTGGACCTACAATTCTACATAAAGTACACCGAGAGTTATAAGATTAGTAGAGTTTTATTTGTATGCTGATACTTTTTCATACTTCGTCAGGACTTCCAAGAACAGCAATGGTGAACTGAAGATGACTACATTTCATGGAGCTGATGATCACAGTGAAAAGAGGAGCCAGTAAGTGGATCAGCTCCTTGGAACTACTCTAGAATCAAGAAGCCTTTTTTCACAATTGGTTCTATGGTTGAACTTCATATGTGGCTCCTTTCAACACGAATGTGGGATGTTAAAAGAGCATCCAAATATACAATAGGATGTGAGTTTCCTTTTCTGGGTAGCTTTTATAAATCCTCTGGGTCTTGCAGAAAATCAGAAGCCAAATATCATTTTAAATTGGTTTTGTTTAGATTTCTGTTTGGGCATAATGGAATGATAAGATTTTGAAAATATGATATTGCTATGGGCTTGAATTCAAGTTTGAAACAAAGGATTGTTTTGGATATGTAATACCCTTGACCTGAGGATTCAAAATTTTGGAAAATAAAATACTGTTCCAGAGAAGAATCAGGACATTGACAAGGGCATTTAAGCAGCTTTTGACAATAAAATGTTGCCTTCTAAATAAGGAAGGACATTAATTTCACTCCTCTATAGTCCAGTCTATACTTTGTGGCTGGCACTGCTATCATATATCTTCCTGTTTTCCACACTTTCCCTTATAACCTGCATCTCTAGATAGATAATCTTTTCACATGTATTAACAGAGTCTGAAGAAATGCTGGTGTCTTGTTGTAGGGATGATCTCACTATTTTTTCAAAAATATGGGTGGAAAAGAAATAAATAGTGGAATTGGAGATATTCCTGATTGTTTATGTAGTATGGCCCACCCAAAATTATGACTATCTCCTCCAAACAGATCAGCTAAATATATTTTCATTAATACAAAAAGAGGCACTTTGTCTGCAGAACAAAGAAGAGGATTTTGCTCACTGATTCCTCTCCAATATTTATATTTTTAGAGTCCCTGTTCCTAACATCTGCATGACAAAAGAGGCACCTATGTCTGTGTAACTGAATGGAAATATATTCTTTGTGCTTGATTTTATATACATGTGCCCTCTTCACCCATACAGCAAGTATATGAAAATTGGAACAACATTCAATAAATGCAATTCTCCTTGTTCTCCATGTCTTCAATGTTCAGGTGGGAAGGAATGTACACATAAGGTTAATACTTACTTTGCAAATGTTCTTCTTTCAATAAAGAAAATTAAGCCTTTTTTCCAACATGAGATATGAAACTCTAATGGATGCGATGTGTCATCTCTCTGGTATGCTGCTACGAACAATAAACTAAGAGATTCATAGAAATGGTTATGATAATAGGTACAGCACTGGAAGATGGAGGATGGATATGATCAAACAGAGGCAAGCTCAGAGGGTTTTTGCTGTAGCAGTATGGTGAAATTGTGTTTCTCCCAAAAAACATTGAACCGGTAGAGCAATAAGATCGAACTCCAATTCCCAGCATTCCCCAGCCAGCATGGAGAATGCTGGGTGTTGTAGTATATATCCATCTTCAAGTAGCCAAGATGACAAGCAATGCTGTAGACTAATAATCAATTGAGTGCTTTTGAGAGCCATGGACTATTTGCATTATAGATTCAAGAGTCATAAGGACATGATAATTTTAGTTGTAGTGTGCTGGATCAGGCACCTAGTTCATTTACTCTAGCAGTCTGTTTGCATAGAAGTCAACCAATGCATAAGAAAGACCACTAGTCTTTCAGCAGATAGTCTTCAGAGGCAGCCATACTGCCATCATTGATCTCCAGGGTTTTTGTTAAATGATAGAACTTGGGGCCTAGTTAGGGCATTTTGGATTGCACTCTGCTGGAAAAGAACCCAAAGGCCTCGTTTATATTGGGTCACTGAAAAAACCATCTGCGTTTGAAATGGTTAAGGAATCTTTATCTTGATGTGATTTCAGAGAAATTAGCAAGAGAAAGGACTTGTCTTTAAAACTCTAGTTACTGTACTGGACATCAAAGTAACTTGTGCTTGAAGCGTAAATTTAATTATTAATAGCATTTTATTATTTATTTGTATCTTCGTTCATTTATTACATTTTGTGAGAAATATGTGAGTTTTCCTCTCATTTTTTCCCAGTTAAAACATTATGAAATATCTTGGGTTTAGAAGAAACAATTGATCCAAGTCCAGCCAGCAAATTGTGTGGTCAAGCAGAGTTTTAAATTGAGCCTCCTTAGACTAGGTTCAACATGTTAACCACTTCACTACTGGTTCCTATCACATTTTCATTTTAGCCTAAGTTCCAAAAACCCAAACAAGGAAATAAATGCATTACAATTAACTCAACTAACACAAGCCTTTCTCCTATGGATGCAATGAAATCTCATATTCAAAACCAAAATTTCCATATCCCAAATGGAATTTATGATATAAATATATGAAATATGGAAATCAACTGATATGAAAATATGAACTCCAAGGTCTCTCTCATAGTTTTGGATATGGAAATATGAATTTCCATATCCAAAACTTTGAGAGAAACCTTGAAGTCCTGGTGGACAATCACATAAATATGAGCTTGCCTTGTGCAAAACAAAAACAAAAAAACCCAAAAAAACTCAATCCTAGGTTGCATTAACAGAGGGATAGAATCAAGATCATGTGATGTATTAGTACCACTTTATAAAAAGCTTAGTAGGACCACATTTAGAATACTGCATCCAGTTTTGGTCACCACATTACAAAAGAGATGTAGAGATGCTAGTAAAAATGCAGAAAAGAGCAACAGAGATGATTGGGGGCTGGAGACTAAAATATATGAAGAATGCTTGCAGGAATTGGGTTTGTCTAGACCAGAAATGGTAGTCTACTGGTTCACAACGATTCAGGATAATCCGTGGCAAAAAAGCTGCCATTCGGGCGAACTGGTAGCCCAAAAAAATGGCTACTGGTTCAGGCGAACCGGTAGCTAAAAAACTTCCGATGATCAGCTGAGAGGATCAAAGAGTCCTCTCAGCTGATTGGCACACACATGCACAGTAGGTGCATGTGGCAGGTGTGCGCACACACTCAGTGAACCAGTGGTAACACCTGTAGGAACCCCCCACTGGTCTAGACTAGTGAAAAGAAGGACTAGGGGTGACATGTTAACAATTGTTCCAATATTTAGGGGCTGCCACAAAGAAGTTGGGGTCAACCTATTTTCCAAAGCACCAGAAGGCAAGACAAGAAACAATGGATAGAAAGTAATCAAAGAGAGAAAAAACTTAGGACTAAGGACAAATTTCCTAACAGTGAAGCAGTTAACCAGTGGCTTGCCTTCAGAGGTTGTGAATGCTTTTAAGAAGAGACTGGAAATCCTCTACCAATTCAGAGTTTGTCCATTTGTATCCTTTCCTACCAAAACTGTTGCACAGAAAACAATATTTCAAAACCACAAACCCGTGGATAAAGCAGGCCTTCTTTAAATTTACAAGCTTTGTAGGTGCCTTAGAGGTTAAAGGCATTAACTTGATTGGGGTGAAAGCCGATCATTTATAATCAGCTATAATCACATCCAATATGCAAAATCAGATAAAAATTGGACAGCGGTGGTTTAGAATTAAGCAATCATTATCCATCACTGCCCCCCAACATCCTTTAAATTATAACACTGTTCTGGCAGTTCCATTGGAAGGGAGTCAAAAAATTTTTTGGGGGGAGGCTATTCATGAGCCACAGGTACCCCCCCCCCAGGACTCTCGGTGTGCCAAAATGCAGGCACTTTGAACCTTTCCTGCCGGCCAAGTACTGCTTTTCTCTTGGTGATTGACTTGTCAGAGAGTGATTGAGAAGACTGGTAAGTAAAAACTGCTTTACTTGTTTTATGTGTCTTGTTGTGAATGTTGGAATATGTACAGGGCTTCCCATTTGGGATGACTTTTGACACCATTGAATGGAGATGGATGAACCTGTCAGTCCCTAACTTCTATATGTGACCGGCCAAATGTCCATTCAGTCCCATTCAGTTTCTTATCGGTTCACTGGACTGGTTTTTCTTTTTTACTTATGAACAAAAATACATAAACAGATGTGTGTGTAATGTCCTGGTATTGATCTGTGAGCAAATGGAAATGTGTGGGAGTAGATGTAGCAATTTTCCCAAGCAGTTTAATTTTTGCAACCATCTCCTCAGATACGTACCTTTCTTAAGCTTTCCCTAATGTTGTGTAAGCATTAATTCTTAAAATATGCCTTGGGCAGATATATCTCTGGCTAAAAGTATTGGATAAAAAAATATGAAGAAATTGCTTTTATCATTTATTAATAGTATCATTGATTATTACTTTTTTTTCTTTTTATGATCATGTAATCCCTTTTTATTGGGGTGGGGTCACGGTGACTGAATGGACCTGAGAGCTTACTGGTTGGATGCCCTTCCTGATGCCTACCCAGAGTTCACAGAAAAAATTTTCTCTTTGCCCCTGATAGAGAAACATCTGCGGTTGTCTAGAATTGAACTCTCAGCCTTCCAAGTGAGAGGTAACTATGTTTGTCTCCAAACAGCCATGCTGCTCAATTGATTATTACTATAACATAGTAATAATCAGGAAGTGCAAGTAAAGTTCATATTAAAATGTTAACCATCAAAATACATTCTTCATTTTTATTAAGGGCCAGATTAGGGGGAGGGAGGCATATTTGGTCCATCCTCCTACAGCACGGTGTCAAACTTGTTGGATCACGTTGATGTCATGTGACATATTGTGATTTTTTTTCCCTTCATGGAGCTGGGGTGGGTGTGACCTGTGCATGATACATCTGGCCCATGGGCCCCCAGTTTGACATCCCTGTCCTACAGTATCAAACCCATATTCTTGCAGTAGCCAACTAAAAATTAAGTAACAAAGCATCATCTATAAAGAAAAAATAATCCTGGAAATAAAAGCAGCAAGCAGTCGAACCAATCAAATGCTTTAATTTTCATGCATAGCCAATGAGCTCAGCCACCTGATAGAAATTCTTATTTAGTTGTACTCTCCCAAAAGTCATTGGTTTGATTGGTACCTCACACATTCTTCCTTTAGAATGTCCATTGCACTGAGCTACAGTAACAACTGAAGGTAGCTGTTGCTACTGCTGAAAGATAAAACAAGTGGAAAGTTTGCAAGTTTGGAGTAAGCAAATGAAACAGGGTGATATAGGGAGGCAAGTGGGTGAATCGGAAATGGGAGAATTGCCAGCTGACAATTGAGAAGCCATGGGGAAGACAGCACCAAAGACCCATTGACATATGGAAAACATATTTGTTTGATGGATGGGCGAGTCATTAGAGAATAACCTCATGAGAGAATAAATAGCAGTATTCCAATATCTCAGGGACTGCCAATCTAGTCTCCAAAGCATCTGAAGGCAGGACAAGAAGTAATGAATGGAAACTGATCAAGGAGAGAAGCAACTTAGAAATAAGGAGAAATTTCCTGAGAGTTAGAACAATTAATCAGTGGAATGATTTGCCTCCAGAAGTTTAAGATACTCCAACACTGGAGTTTTCAAAGAAGAGATCGGACAACCATTTGTCTGAAATGGTATAGGATTTCCTGCTTGGAGTAGGGGGTTAGACTAGATCTTCCAAAGTCCCTTCCAACTCTGTTACATTGTTAGCCAGGGTTTGGTGGAAACCTCTATGCAGGTCAAGAAGCAACAGTGAGAACTGGACACGGAACCACTGATTGGTTCAAAATTGGAAAAGGAGTCCAGCAAGGCTATATACTGTTGTCCTGCCTATTTATTTAACTTATATGCAGAGCACATCATGAGAAAGGCAGGGCTAGATGAATCAAAAGTTGGAATTAAGATTGCTGGG
>JAOYMU010000077.1:10724151-10734261 GCA_025802295.1 Psammodynastes pulverulentus
GAATACCACCTCTGCCTCCCTCCCTTACTTACTTACTTCCTTGCTGCCCTTCTCACCGCAGTGACACTGGGTTATGAACAGAGGATTAAAACCCAAAGAACAAGCAATAGAGCCAAATAAAAATAAACATCCAAAGGCAATCAATGCAACACATGCTGGGCCTCTAAAAGTAATTCAATTTCCCGATCAATAAAAGATGAGCTAAAGCAGCCATTTGGGCTTGCTTAACATCCCAGCCCCAAATACCTGAGGGATCCTTGAAAAACCTTGAGAAGAAGAGAAAAATGAGTGAAGAAGAGGATAGCATCTGTCAAATGCATGACAGGATGTTGCACTGAAAAAGTTCAAGATCTCTTCCAATCATTGCAGGGTGCAATACAAGTAGTCCTTGGTTTACGATCACGATTGAGCTTAACATGTCTGTGGCTGAGATGTTTGTTAAGGGAATTTTGTCCCATTATATGACCTTTCTTGCCAGTACTTAAGTACACAGTACTTAAGTCAATCACTGCAGTTGTTAAGTGAGTCACACGGTGGTTAAGTAGGTCTGCCTTCCCCATTGACTTTGCTTGTTAGAAGGTTGCAAATTGGATCACATGACCCCAGGACTCCACAACCGTCATAAATACGAACCATTTGCCACGCCTCTGAATTTCGATCACACGGGGATACTGCCATGGTCATAAGTGTGAAAAGCAGCCATAAGTCACTTTTTTCAGTGCCATTGTAACTTCACATGGCCATGAAATAAACTGTTGTAAGTCAAGGACTACCTGTATATGGAATAATGGATTTAAATCACAGGAAGACGGATTCTATTCTATCCTCTACATCTATTAGAAGAAAAGAAACAATTGTACCTAAGTGTTAGAAACATTAATGAGGGAATAACTGAGTCAGTAAGGTGCTGAATTCAACATGGTTAAGTATTGGTTGTCCTTAACTTACAACAATTCCTTTAGTGACCATTCAAAGTTCTTGTTGTTAGCCACAAAGTCATGTCTGACCCATCGCGACCCCATGGACAATGTTCCTCCAGTCCTTCCTGTCCTCTACCATCTTCTGGAAGCTCACACTGACTGCTTCAGTGACTCCATCCAGCCACCTCATTCTCTGCCGTCCCCTTCTTTTTCTTTTGCCCTCCATCTTTCCCAGCATTCAGCTCTTCTCCAGGGAGTCCTTCCTTCTCATGAGATGGCCAAAGTCTTTGAGTTTCATCTTCAGGATGTGGCCTTCTAAAGAGCAGTCAGGGTTGATCTCCTCCAGGACTGAGCGGTTGGATCTCCTTGCAGTCCAAGGGACTCGCAGGAGTTCTTCTCCAGCACCAGAGTTCAAAGGCCTCAATTCTTTGGCGCTCAGCCTTCCTTACGGTCCAACCTTTAGATCATAGAGTAACATTAAAGAATTTTATATCTAGATCATAGAGTAACATTAAAGAATTTTATATCTAGATCACAGAGTAATATTAAATAATTTTATATCTGTCATGGGGTCCCTCCTTAATAGGAGAAGTCTTTGGGTGGAGAGCCTGGAGTTAGGGATTTGATTAAGAGCTTACATTACAAATAAAATCTGAAACAGATTCAAGTTCTACAGTATCTATAGTCCTTCTTTGCAGCTTCAGTCTCCGATCCTCTTCCATAGCTTCTGAGTGTGAACAAAATCAATGACATTGAATAGAGATATAAAAAGCTGAAGTTCTAGTCCTAAACCATTGGTAGGCTCCCAAACATTCTTGAGGACATGGTTCTTCAAGAAAGCATTTGAGGGCAATGAGATTGCCCTGTGTCCATTTGGTGTCACTATTAAGATGTTGTTTTGATGTTGTTGGTTTTAGTGGGGTTTTTTTGGCTTGATATAAGCCCTCCAGGGTGGTTTGGAAGCATGCAAGCCATTATACCTAAATATTGGAGACCAATTGCCCCAATCTGGAGGAGGAGTCAAGTGGGAAATTAATCTGGAATCATTACGTAAACAAAAGAAGGCAAAGTCTGACCATCCCCTGAATGACTTTGATCCTTAGAAAGCTTTTAGTCCGGAAAGATTCCTGTGAAATAGGCATAGAACAATAAAGTTGGCTTGTTTGAACTTTCCAAGTGTGAGTCTGGTTGTTCCAGCCTGACAGTGAGTGAGTGAGCAAATAAGTGAGTAAATACAGAAATAAATAGAGGTCAGATTACTAGTTTGAGTTCCCTGGGAAGATAATTTCCTTGGGAGTCGGATTCATAAAGCGCACAGTTCCTGGAAGAGATTAGCCCTTGAGAAGTTCATAAGATGGTATCAGAGGCCAAGACAATTACTGGAGGCAATTTTTCATTCTGTCTTATCTTGGGCCCTTGGAGTTCAAGTAACACCAATATTTGTGAGAAGAAAGCTAAGCTCAGAGAACATCAAAAGCCACAGCAGTTCAACCCTGAGCTACTTATATTCTCCACTGTAGCCTCTTTAATTTGTGCATTACCGCTTGGAACTTTTAACTGTGTCTCTAGATATCTTGACCTTTATCTGAAACATGGGCTATATTTTGAGTTTTAGTTTCTAGTTCAGCATAACTAAAGTTAAGTAAGGTAAAATAAAGTGAAATAAAATAAGTATAAATTAGAACTAAACACAGTTTTAGTTCAACATAAATCTCGTGGAATCATAAAATTGGAAGGTATTTTGGAGGTCTTCTGGTTCAACCCACGTCTTTTACTCCATCATGTGGCTTCGGATAATTTTTTTGGCAGTAGTAGTATATGCTCTACTAGTACGTAGTTGTGACTATCTGATTATTTCTCCCCTGCAGCTCTGGGTGGACTGATCAGTGAAGACATAGGCTTCCTTCATTCTAGAAATAGTTGTGCCTATTGAAGGGGGCCAATGCAGTTTGTTGACAACATTGTCTGTTGTTTTGATAAAAACTTATGAAGAACTTGAGAGCAGGCAAAATTAAACACAAGGGAAAGACTTGCTTATAGATGCATATATCTACAGTATTTCCCCGAAAATACGACCCTATCTTATATATTTTTTGCCACCAAAAAAGGCAGCAGGTCTTATTTTGGGGGATGTCATCCACTGACAGACCTCACTTGCACGTGTCATCCCCAGCCTCCTTTTTGCTGTCAGAAGCCTTCGGGAACTTCTTCTGTGGTCAGCAAGGCTTTCCTGAAGGTCTCTGCAGCTGATAACAGAACTCTGGATCAATCCGGAGCTTTGTTATCAGCTATCGAGACCTTCAGGAAAGCCTTGCCAGCCTTGCCGGCTGCAGAAGAAATGGGCCGGCAAGGCAGGTGTCGGGGTGTGTGAGGCCTGGCTACACCTGTCCAAAGGTAAATAGTTAGGCACCTTCACCCCCCCCATCCCTACCCTGGCTTAATTTTTACCTGTGTACTCTGGAGTGGGTGGGATCTCAATTAGGGCTTATTTGGGAGTAGGGCTTATATTGGGTGCATGTGTAAAAATCAAGCTAGGACTTACTTTTGGAGTAAGTCGCATTTTGGGGAAAACATAGTAGACGCAGAGATCTTTTCTACAAGTAGCCTACCTTTGTTTTTCTAGTAATAGTGCCCACAGTTCCATTCCAATAGGATTCAAGAACATAGTGAGCTCTTGAGGACCAATCAGTTTGATATGATTGTTACCAGCATGCATTGTTTACATATAACTGACAGAGGAGTACTAAATATAAGGCAGTTTTTTTTAAACCCAGAAGGGGATCCCTAGGACACCATTAGACTATGGGGGGCATACAGCACTTCATAAATAATTCAGAACAGATATATCTGAGGGTGTGAGATGCAAGCATAAAACTGTCAGTTCCTCTTTAAATCAGCTGCTGAGACTCTTTTGGTATCAACTCAAGTTTCTTCCGGGCAGTAGAAATATTAGCGCTTCCGCAATATGGCCTTGTACTAATTTTGAGAATTTAATACTCCATTATTTAGGACAGCTGAAAGAAGCCATTTGAAAAATTTATAGGTTATTACTGCAATTAGAATTAGAAGATCCACCGTACAGATTAAAGGAAAGTTGGGATAGTGATTTTGGTAATCCCATATAGGAGACAAATTAGCAGCAGATAGATTTACTTCAGCCTCAATGAAAAAATGTAGTGGAAAATTATATATTGTTGGCATTTGATTCCTGTTAGGCTGGCATATCTATATAAAATATATTCTTTCAAAAGCCTCCGAAGTTGTCCCCCCCAAAAAAGAAGAGATCATTCTTTTATTTGTGATAGTGAGGTGAGAAAGCTAGATTCTTTTAGTGAAAAATGTTTGACAAGATAAGCATCATCACTAAACAAAAAACTGAATGCTCTCCAGAGTTAAACTTATTGCACTTATTTACAAGACCAAAACATAATCTTAAAAATAAAATGTTTATTTAAACAATAATTGTGCAACACTGGAAACCTTTAGATAATGTAACAACTGAGTTGTGAATTAGTAAATCCTCTACAATTGTCACAGTAAGGGAAAAAAATCATAAATATAGTAATGAGATTTCAGAAGCAGGAGTCACAATTTTATCCAACTTGGTTGGATTTTATTATTTATTTTAACAGCAATAGAGTAAAATCTGGTATACTCCTTAGGTGTGATAATTTTTCACATGTATGGTGCCCAATTCTTTTTTTACATTATAGTAGATTCTTTTTGTATTTTCTTTCTTTTTCCCCCTTATGTATATATTTTGGAATTATGTTAATGCAGCTACTTGAAATTGTAAAAGAAAAATAAATAAACTACTTCTAAGTAAATAAGGAGGAAATATATATATTTTTTTTTAAAAGAGGAAATATATAAAAGAGAGGAAAAGCAGATATACGATTCTATGAAAAGACATAGCTGCTTTACAGGGTTTTTTAAAAAGGCTTTGTTCACTTTCTTAATGTGACAAAACACCCTTTACAAATTATTTCTGAAGCAGTGTATAGCCTCAATAACCCTTATTTTACCTCACGAGAGGAAACAATATAATAAGACAATATAAAAACAGTGCTTTCAGGAAGGAATATGACAAGAGGATGTGGAATCAAACATACAGTAAATGATGAGTGTACATCCGTTTTTCTCTTTTCCTTGGTTCTCCTGAATGTAAATAATAGACTTCTTTGTCATACAAAATTAAGCTGTTTTGAAAATGTACATTTGGGGCTTTGTTAAATTATTCATCTGATCATTGTTGATCTCAGATGAATTAGTAAACGGTGTGCTTTAGAACAGTTCTCCGTTATTCATCTTTGATTTTACATGCTACTAATGAAAGGAACAACCTGAATAAATTGGCAATATTTTTTTTTACTTTTGCAAAATGTCTCACCACAGAAATTCCAGATGTGGTTATGTTCAAATTAATTCAATAATCAAGGGTTGGTAAATAGCTATGTATGGCATTATTGTATGAAGTAAGCAGAATCAATCTACTTGATTCCAGGACTGGTCCCTATAGTCATGCTCCATTACAGGTATGCATTTATATAAAATACAAATATAGGTCTCTCATGAAACAGAACCAAAATAATATAATATAAAATAAAAACCCTTGTAAACTAAAGCCTGGTGAATCTATTTCTCTTGCTCCTCCACAATTCATTCACTCCTCAGAAGGGCTCAGCAATTTCATGGAAAATCAGTTGAAAGAGTTGGATCTGCAGTTTGAGGTCTGGCTTTAAAATCAGAAAGATTTTAAAGCAACTTATCTATTGAATGGCAGTGCAGTGGTTAGAATGCAGTAGGTATTACAAGCTAACTCACTGCTCACCGTCAGGAGTTCAGTTCTGACCACCTCAAGGTTGACTCAGCCTTCCATCTTTCCAAGGTCAGTAAACTGAAGATCCAGATTGTTGGGGGCACTATGCTGATTCTACGACCTTAGAAAGGGTTGTAAAGCATTACGACATGGTATATAAGTCTAAGTGCTATTTCTAGGATAGTATCTGCTATGCTGGCCATTACCCTAAAAATATTGACTCATTTGGTTGCCTACCCTCTGTCTCTCTTTTGGCAATCCACCCTCTATGTCCTACAGCTGACTGCAAAGCCCTTAATGATGCCCTTCTTCTATGAAATAGAAGAAGACAATTAGCACTAAATGTTGTATACGGTGATTCCCCAAAGTGTTTATCAATGAATCATTGCTTCTCACATATTTGTTTATTTTACTACAGAAACTAGCATTTAAAACAGATCAGATCTTTATTATGGTCATAGACCATAATATGTACTAGCATGTAGACCAGCATAAACAGATGCAAATCCACATGTACTAAAATACTTTTAAATATATTTGTGGCTTTAGAAAAAAATAAAAAGCAATTGAGAAACAGATGTTATTCCAATGTAGTTTTGACTGAAATGAATGGGATCCATTTTGAATTAACATTAAGAATTCAAGAATAGAGTTAAAATGCAGGCAATAATGAATCAGTGCAGAATTCTTGAAGGACAACATACAGTATGAAAGGTATGTGTGAAACACCTTAGAGCAAATACCTTAAACTAAACACATCTTTTCTGAGGACTGAATGCCAGTTGTAGAAGATAGAGGATAATTTCATAAAAGACACAGCTATTTCCAGTAGTTGTTACTTCATGCTCCACATCATATCTATCCCTTGGAATATGAATCTCTAGTCCCAATAATTATTATAGATACAATATAGTACATAAATTGATTTTTCACTTCCCCATAGGCAAATTATAGGGAGACTTTATAGGGAAATGGACAGAAGTGTCACAGACCAAACAGATTAAAAAAAATAAAATCTATCTTATTTTATTTCAATACATTCAAAGGTTTAGAAAAAGGTTCATTACTCAGGGGATATGTGTGTGTGTGTGTGTGTAGATATATACAGCGGATACACTAATTAGAGTTATTTACCAAAACATGCTTGCTAAAGATAAAACTCAACTTCAAATTAATATGGTAAATGAAGATAACATGTACCTTACATGAACACTGGAATTCATACTATGCCCCCATTACATTTATTATTCAAGGGCACATTTTCCCCATGTAATTTACTTCACAATGAGTTACCATTATAAAGCTACCTTTGATCTTTGTATTGTTGTTGTCAGATTTCAAGGGCATGCAAAATACTTCTGTATCTCTTTTGAGACAAGAGTACAAATAATTTCATAAATAATAAGTAGCCTCTAGTAATATTATAAGTTTCCCAGCTGAAATATATCCATGAATAAAGGTAACGGTTCTCCTCGCACATATGTGCTAGTCATTCCCGACTCTAGGGGGCCGTGCTCATCTCCTTTTCAAAGCCGAAGAGCCAGCGCTGTCCAAAGACGTCTCCGTGGTCATATGCCGGCATGACTGAATGCCAAAGGCTCACGGAACGCTGTTACCTTCCCACCAAAGATGGTCCCTATTTTTCTATTTGCATTTTTTATATGCTTTCAAACTGCTAGGTTGGCAGAAGCTGGGACAAGTAACGGGAGTTCACCCCATTACGCTAGGGATTCAAACCGCTGAACTGCTGACCTTTTGATTGACAAGCTCAGTGTCTTAGCCACTGAGCCATGATTAGATAGTCTAAAAAAAGAAAAAAAATAGAAATTTAATTCACTTTTACACATTTCACTGGTTATCATGAGCTTCTCAGCCATCACAGGAAACGAGCTGATGAAAAGCCTGACCCTTGCTACACGTTACTGATAATCTTAATCACAACTGTAAAGTTAATGAAAAGCTTGTCACTGGCACTACACATCTTACCATCCCCAAATAAAGTAAAGAGTTAAGGTCAAGGCCAAAGTGCATGCCCTATTCTCCTCTTCTCCCTTTCTCTCCTCATCATCTTTCACACATAACGAAAGAACTCTTCCTATGGAGGGTTTTCTTCCCCAGCTTTGGAAGTGTGGACAGCCAAAGTGATGGAAAGATACACAAGTGAAAAGTGTCACCACCATCTGCCACTTCCAGCAATAAAGAAAGAGCAAAACCATTACTAGGATAAATTAAACACCCTGAGTTTAACTTAAGATCTTCTCTCTGAAGGAAAGAAAAGTCTTCTGAGAAATGGCAATATTGGGTTGGTACAGTGACTCATGGCCCCTCTTACAGTGAAGTTCTACAGACTGATTAATGCTTAAACGGAATTCACCACAAATGAGTTGACATAACATGATCTCAGGTTCTAGTCCTAAAAACACCTGAATCTTAAAAAGATTTTGTCAAAACTTATTTTCTCCATAAATAGGAGACTTCCAGGGATCATCATTCTTCATTAGAACATTAATACAAAATATCATGAATATATTCCCATGACTGCTTCACCAGTCTACAATGAATCATTAAATTTGGGGAATGGAAAGGTTGCAGCTACCTAATATTCTCAAAATAAATGTCAGAACTGACATAGAGACTCCATATATTACACATCTCTGTAGTTGTGGCTGTACATTCAGAAGGGAGGCAGGATGCTTAAAATACAGTGGAGAAATAAGATCACCTACATTCACTGTGGAAAGCCATGAGGATTCAGAGAGAAACTTCTATCCTAATCCCATTGTTTGATAGTAGTTACTCAATCTAGGGCTTTCTAGACATTTTGGAATGCAGATCCCATACATCACAGTCTCCTTAAATAAACAATAAATGCATATATTCCTGCAATTTTAAAAGAATATATAATTGAGGACTTGGCTATTGATTTAGTACAGCCAAATGAATATTTTAATGCTCATAGGTATTTTGTGGGGTCTTTCTTCCTTCCTTCCTTCACATGAGACTTTCAAAAAGAGATTGGACTGCCATTTGTCAGAAATGGTATAGGGTCAGGGGGTTGGACTAGATGACCTACAACTCTGGTCCCTTCCAACTCTGATTATCTGTTATCTGTTACCTCCCTCCCTCCCTTCTCTCTCTCTCTCTCTCTTCTCTCTCTTTCTTTTTCTCTCTCTCACTTTTTCTGCTTGATACCTGAAGTGGAATCAAAAAACCCATGGCATTGATATTCACTTATGATCACTTTCAGAATAGACTCAAGGCTGAGATTCATCCAAGTTTCAGCTTCCCTGATTTTATTCTGTTCCTTTTCTCTAAAGCTTGTGTTTGAACTTTTGTGACTTGGTTAATCTGCTATATGAGAGGTCATGTACCACTTTTGGGTAGCTGATGACAGCTAAAGTCTATTAAAGGCAATTCCACCACTTCTCGTGAAATGAGTCAGTTATGTTAGCTATCATTGCTTTCTTGAAGATAGATGAATATCCCTTTCTTTGCCACCGAGTCCTTTGTTCAGACTCTGATACCTGACATCTGGTCAGCATGAAGAGAATACTAAGTACCCCGAGGCACGCCGGTACTTAATTCATTACAGTTTGGGTACCCAAGCCTTTTACCATCTGTGCCCAAAAGCTAGAGATAAATGAACCCCAAAGTGATCTAAACCTAACAAAAATAGTAAGCTGATAAAAAGTTGCCACCAAAATCGATCAGGAGACAACTCCGACATTCTTATTCAGCTCACAGTAATGGGCAATAGATAGTTGTTTATTATCCCAAGTGGAGGGTGGGAAGAAAATCTTACCCAAAAAAACTAGAACCCTGGACTGTTTATATAAATTGTAAATAATGATAACTATGAATAGTTATGAGTACTAGGGTCCTAGCAGTGTATGTGCACCTTAAATTTCTTTTCTGCAACTGCTAAGAGTTTTTTCTGTTCACAATTGTTGAACCAGATAACATAATTTCTTATCACAATAAGATGGGAAAATGTATGAAAACAATTCGACTTCCGGGTTCCAGCGTCATCGGACGCTGGGAAAGCTAGCTCTTGCCCCCAGCGCCCGCAACCAGCCGTCGCTGAGGCCCCTTGGGGCCAGGCGTCCGCTGAGGGTGCCTGCCGTTCACGGGCGGCTTTCACCAGGGGCCCCCAGCCGAATTCAGGGCTGGGTCGCCGATGCTGGTGTGCCCCAGGCTCAGCGAGGCTGGCGGGGAGGGCGGCGGTCATTGCCATGGTCGCCACCTGAGCCACTGTGCCCGGCGGACCTGGGGCTTTTCTAAATAGCAAGCAGCAGCCTCTTGAGACAATTGGAGGAGGAAAGTGACCAGAGAGCAAGGAGACGGAGAAGAGAGCAGCGGTAAGCGGCGAAC
>JAOYMU010000077.1:10734361-10745983 GCA_025802295.1 Psammodynastes pulverulentus
GCGGAAGGGTTGAAAAATAGAGCGCCATGGCGTTCAAATAGAGGTTTTACAGTAAAATGGTAAAAGGCTGAAATATTTCACACTTCAGTCTCTGCTGTGATTTATTTGTTAACATTCTGCAATTACAGGTAATTCTCCACTTACAACCATAATTGAGCCCAAAATTTCTATTGCTAAGTCAGACATTTATTAAGTGAATTTTGCCTTATTTTATGACCTATCTTGCGACTTTTCTTAAGTTGAATCACTGCAGTTGTTAGTAACACAATTGTTAACTGAATCTGGCTTTCCCATTGACTTTACTTGTCAGAAAGTCGCAATTGGGGATTGTATGACCCCAGGACACTGCAACCATCATAAATAGGAGTCAGTTGTCAAGCAATTGAATTTTGATCACGTGACTATGGGAATTCTTCAATGGTCATAAGTGTGAAAAATGGTCATAAGTCTCTTTTTTCAGTGCTGTTGTAACAATGAACGATCACTATACACACTGTTGTAAGCCAAAGGCTACTTGTATTATGCTCACTTTTACCTACCTTCAATTTATTATGCCGTTCAAAGTTTCTTTGGATTGTGAGATGAGTGGCATATAAATTTAATAAATAAAGAAATGTTTCTCTGAATGCAAAGCAATTACCAGAGGCTCCTAAACTTTTGTTCTGTATCTTCTACAGGGAGTCCTCGACTTAGGACAACAATTGAGTCCAAAATTTATGTTGCTAAGTTAGAGATTTGTAAGTGAGGTTTGCCCCATTTTGTAATCTTTCTGGTCACAGTTAAACAAATCACTGCGGTTAAGTTAATAACATGATGGTTAAAGTGAATCTGGCTTCCCCATTGAGTTTGTTAGAAGGTCACAAAAGATAATCACATAGCCCAGGAACAGTGCAACCGTTATAAATGTGAATCAGCTGCCAAGTATCCAAATTTTGATGTGACCATGGGAATGCTACAATGGTCATAAGTATGGGAAAACGGTGATAAGTTGCTTTTTACAGTGCTGTTGTAACCTCAAATGATCACTAAACGAATGGCTGTAAGTTGAGGACTACTATAAGCATTGTTCAGATGGCTTTTAAATACTTCAGACTGAGAATAATGGTAGAATGCCTATTAATACCTATATATCTGATAAAATTTACAATGGAGGTATGATATAAATAAATAAATAAATATACATAAAAATATAAATAAAAGCAAATCTTTATCTGGGTGCAATTGCACATCTTTTGTTTGTCTGGTTTTGTTTTGTTTTGTTTGTTTAGGCAAGATATCTGGTGTTGATGGTAACCATTACAGGAAATAGCTATTGTTTTAATTCCCACAGATTTTGGATGGATTCTGTGGCATGAAAGCAGTAAGTATGATCCATTTGATTCTGCTGTAATTATTTTGGTATTTCCATCCTCAACTTTTTTCTGAGTCATTTGTTTATTTGCTTCCAATGGTCTGGTTCATGGATAATAGGTGGATTCTAGAAAAAGTAAGCTACAGTTACATGAACCCTCTGGGGTGTTATTCAGAAATTATGACACCAGCTCTGCTGTTCCTCATCATATAAAACCTAGTACATAGCACCCAGTTGATAATCTTCATAGTAGTTTAAATTAAGGAAAAATTAAATCCAAACCAAGTGCTGCACTTATGGTGAAAGCTAGATAATGTTCTATATGGGTTTACATCCTGTCTAGAAAGAGCATGATTTAGGATTCTCCAGCTGTCTTTGGACCTGCAAATTCCAGTTCAAGTCTCAGCTCAAGTTATGATGAGGAAACAATGACTAAAAAGTCACCTGAAACTCTTCCTGAGCTACTTCTACAAAGCAAGAGTTATTCATATCCTGCCTTGACTTCTGCAATGCACTTTACAAGGAGCTGCCCCTTGCAAAATGTGAGAAAATTATAGTTGGTAGAAAGCGAGGTTAACCACAATGAGGCACTGTTTTTGCAAGGCGCATATATGAAAGATCTAGTCATCTGTCAATGTCAGGCACCAGGAACCAGATAAGGCAGGATGAGCTGATCCAGAATGGGATATTTATCGTTGCTTGCTTAGAGACAGGAATCTCACTCAGACTACAGCACTCACTACTAGATAAATACTGGGGGAAGTTTAAGGAAAAAAACTTCTTTCAGCTGCTTCCTCCCTACAAGCAACTTAAGGCTACTTTCATACCTCCTCTCAGCTCAATTTATTTATTTATTTATTTATTGAATTTATATTGCTGCCTATTCTCCCAAGGCAACTCGATGCAGCTTACAGAATAGAAATAATAATAATAGTAATAATAATAATTTAAAATAATAAAACAATAAAACATTTAAAACAATAAAAAACTAACAAAAATAATCAAATAAATTATTTGATATATATAATATTATTTATATTATTTATAAATAATAAAATAAAAAAATCACCCCCAACTCCTACCCCACAACCCAACAACAGTAGATCACACAAGCCATTTAATGGGCTCTGTCCTACTCTGGGCTCCCCAGGCCCACTGGCAGAACTAGGTCTTCAGTGCTTTCCGGAAGAGTGCTAGAGTGGGGGCCATTCTGATCTCTGGGGGAATGATGTTCCAGAGAGAGGAAGCCACCAGAAAGAAGGCCCTTCTTCTAGATCCCTCCGGGTATATCTCCCTCAGGGATGGGACCCGCAACATTCCCTGCCTCCCCATTCTGATTGACTGGCGAGAGACGGTCCCTCAGATAATCATATGTAACCAAGCAGGAAAAAAGCTAGATAACTGTCTGTTGAACACCCTGGAATGTTTAAATTAGGTTGGATTCATGAAGAACTAGATGTCCTTGGAAGAATATGGACAACATTGCAGTCATATCAGCAGCCAAATAGTGAATTTTGGTCATCACAATCTATCCAGAAAAAGGAGATATCACGAGATTGTTCACTTGCACTCCGGACAGCTGCTTCTTGTGAGGAGACTGCACGAAGTTTTTGTGGTCAGTTTGTGAATTGAGCAACTTGGAGTTGAGGGATTTGAACCAAGCTCATAGCTATAATGTAGTCTATATGGACATATAGCCATTTCTTTTGCATGATCTTATTTCTTGTGTATGCTATTACATGTAATTATATGTAATTAATATACAGCTAAAGAGATTTTCTGAACAGCAGATAAAAATTCCATTTGGTGAATTATTATTCTTTCTGGATTACAAAGAATGTCACTAACCAATAGACTGAAAATAATTTTGTAAGAATTTATTTATGAGGATCATTTTGGATTTTTACCTAAAAGACCTTATTTGTCCAAGGAAAGATTGAAGACAAAAAAGATCCAGGCAGAAGAAGAACATCATGGCTTCAAAATCTAAGGGACTGGTTTGGACAAAATTCAACAGCACTTTTTTGTGTGGCTGTTGATAAAAATAGAATCTCCAACATGATCGCCAATGTCCAATGATGGATATAGCACAAGAAGAAGAAGACCAAAAAGACAGTTAAGGAACAATGTTAAAAACTGGACAATGTTGGAACATTTTGGAATATTTGGAACCACATAGTGAAAACAAGATGCTTGCCTACTCTTAATGCAGAGAAGAAGTTTAACAATTTGAGCCAGTCTTTCTTCTTCAAGATTTTAGAGGAAATTAATTTTAGAGTGAACTTTATAAAATGGCCAAGATCAATTTACACTTCACAGAAATCACAAATAATTTTTAATAGAGATCTAACAAAACTTTGAGGTACAGAAAGCAACAAGACAGGGATACTTCCTCTTTCCTCTCTTGTTTATTTTGAAATACTGAATAGAGTTATAAATCAAGGTGAAAGGCATGTGGAAATGAAGATTTAAAAAATACTGTAAGCATATAAATTAAGGGCTTTTGCAAATAACTTCTTGTTAGTTTAGGAAGGTTCTTGGTGTTGGATATGTAAAAAAAGGTACAACATTTTGGATTCAAATACATATACTCACTCCAATGATTTTAAAGATTAATAGATAATTGAGACCACAGGTTTCTTCTTTGGGATTGATGAATGAGCAGATGGGAAAAATCCATGGACATTTATTTTTGTACACTAAAACTTCAACAAAATTATTGTATATGCAAAGAAGAAAAGATTCAGCACTACCCACAATGGAGGAATGGTTGGTGAAGATGATGGAACTTTCCAAGACGGCTAAATTGACTTCTTTGATCAGAAGAAATATAATATTTATGTTTATGGCTTATTGGCAACCTCTTATTGCCTTTTCATGGAAAATAGAAAAAGTATTTATGGTTTTGTTAATTAGACAGGCTAGATTATAAAAAGAAAAGAGACGCTTTGTAACTTTACAGAAAAAGAAGAACTTGCACTTTTTGCTTTCTCTTTGCTTTCTTTTTTTCTTACTTTTTATTAGTTTTCATTAGTGTCTTTCTGTTTATCTATCTATCTATCTATCTATCTATCTATCTATCTATCATGTTAGTTTGTATAAAAAATTCAGTAATCCTTTTTTTCAAATAAAATGTTGATTTTACTGATTATGTTAGTCCCAAATGAACTTAATTAAGAAACTGTTGGGCCATCTGTACTGCCTTCATGGACTTCTTATTTGCTAGGTTTTTGAACACAAGGGACCTTTCTTTTTCTTTTTCTTTGGAAATATCAACTATTTGAGATGGCTGCATATGTGAAAGAAAGAGCTGTAGAAATGTGAAAAGGAATATATGGATTACAAATATAATTGCACTCCTCTGCCATTATTTCTCCTGTACAGAGAGAAGCAATTTGTTTTTAAAAAAATCAGAGCCATTATAAAAGAAGAATATCCAATGAATAGTAGATATAATTCCTGTCAATACGACATTGAAATTATGTCTGTGAGTTGACTGAACATTACAATTATGGTAGCTTTAAGAGGTATGGAAAGATAGGAAAACAGCAAGAAAAGCTCTGAAACGGCAAAATTGCATCAATTTGACAATTGTACTTAGGTTGTGTGAGATCATTCACAAGACCGTAGGCCATTATAAGGTACAATCTATCTGATCATGAACGTTAGTCCCAATAGCAGATAAATCTTGGTGAATGGGTTTACATGGAAGTTTTACCATGTCGTTAAATTATTTCAGGCTAGGGGTAGGTTACAGTCAGTATCCATAAAACTACTCTATAACTCCCAGAAGCCACAATACCATGTTGTGTGTTTGTATGTATGTATGTATGTATGTATGTATGTATGCATGTATGCATGTGTGTATATGTGTATACATACAAACCTATATACCTATATGAATATTCTTAGCCAATACTTTGTAGTATATGCAAACAAATTTTGAGTGAGTGTATTATTACTACAGTTCAAAAAACTGAAACTGATCCAATCAACAATTGATATCAATAGACCTTAAAGCATTCCAGTTTTCATTTCATTTAAAAAATGACAAAAATTTGATTTTGTTGGAATATATCTTTGTTACAAAATGGTGCAGTCCAGCTAATATAATAAGAATAAATGTGTTTTTGTAAAATGATCGAAATACCATAAGAAAAATATTTTAGAAAGTTGCCTATTAAAAAAGCATGGTACATGCATTACGGATAGGTGAATATACCTATTCATTTTTTATACTTCAGGGTCTAATATTTGAATTTTGTATTTTTTCTTAAGTAATTGCATTTTTGTTCCAGGAAAATTCCTTAATATTTCCTGTCACATTCACTAATCATAACTAATATATATGTTCTTAGCTGTTATATATGTGCATTTGTATGCACAAAAAGAAGGCAAACTAATACAGAGCACATATTTTAAGTCTTAGAATGGCTAGAATTTAGCAGACGTTTAAGCTTCCATTCATCCTTGTGAACAGATTCCTTACTGACCCTCCAGAATAGAGAATCACTTGAAAAATAACACAAAAATATCTTTGTCTTGGGCTAACATATAGTGGTTTTTAAAAAACAAATAAAAACTTTGTTTTATCCATTTATATTTAGTGGATGAGGAGAAAAATAAAACTGGTGCATTTCAATATTTTTTTAAAAAATAACAAAATAAAAGTGTCAGCCAAACAAATTGTAGCAAACCCATAGGGCAGGGGTGACAAACTCAAATTCATTGAAGGCCACATCAGGGTTGTGTTTGACCTCGGAGGGTAGGGTGGGCATGGGCACAGCGGGTGTGGGCATGGTGGGCATGCCCAGCTTGACATCACTTGTGTCAGGGGCACCTGTAGTGGCCAGGGGCTAAGATAGGACTTTCCTCAGATCCTCCCTTACTCTCATTATAACCTCCTTCCTTCCTTCCTTCCTTCCTTCCTTCCTTCCTTCCTTCCTTCCTTCCTTCCTTCCTTCTCCTTCCCTCTTTATTCTCCCTTCTTCCTTTCCGTCTGTCCTTTTTTTCTTTCTTCTTTTCTTTTTCCCTTTCCTGTCCCTTCTTGCACACTCAAATGGAAAAGGAGAAACATTTCTCCTTTTGCTTTGTTTTTAGTTTGTTTTGCTAGCCCTCTGCCAGAGCAAGGACTGCAGGAGGCCACTGTAGACAAATATGGAGGATGAGAGGGTTGCACGTGGCCATCCTGAGCTCCATTTTTGCTGACAGAAGCCCCGTGGGTCAGTCCTTTGCTGTTCCCAGGGTGGGCCCGTGGACCAGATCTAAGCATCCTGTGGGCCAGATCCAGCCCACAGGCCTTGAGTTTGACACCCCTGCCACAGGGCAAAATACCAAGTGATTTAGTACTACCTGACAAGACCTGTGAAAGAACCATATTTCCAACTGCCATCTGTACCCTATTACCTGATGTCTCTCATCATGATGTTTAGAAACACAGCACAAACCTTGTCCCAAATGGGGGATTTGGAGTATTTTTACTCTCTTCAGAAAATGTAAATTTTAAGGGAGTTAAAAATTGGTGTTCAGAGGAAAGAGATTTGGGGGGATATTGTGAGATGTCATTTTTGTCTTTTGATGATGAAAGAAAGGGGATCCCAAGAAACTCTGTAATGCTAGCAAAGGCAAGCTGACTATTCAGTCAAAACAGCTCACTTCCTATCAATATGAAGTCTGCTGAAATCTTGCCACAACCTCCTTTTGAGATGGGAGTGAAACAGTACTGTTAGTTTTACATGCCATGAGAAGAAAGAAAAACAAAAACAAGATGGCCGTAGGAGACTGGTGACCTTCCTCCTTTATTTGTTTGTTTGTTTGTTTGTTTGTTTGTTTACCGTCCCATCTCCGAAGACTCGGGGCGGTTTACAACAAAAATAAACAACTAACATTCAGCTAAAACAACCCATTTAATTATGAAAGGAATTTTAGATGCCACCCATTCTCGATTTTATCACACAACAAATACAGCTTTCTCTCTTTTTTTAAAGTTGGACTGAACTTAAAGCATAACACACTTTCTGTGCACAGTGGGAATCTCTACTTTTTAGATTAGAGATTAATCTTTAGATTAGAGGTCATAGTTTGTATCCCTAGGGTAGAGCAGAGCTTTGGTTGAGCCTGTGACATATGAGTGTCCTTACAATTCGCAAGCCTGTTGTACATGGCAACATGGCAAAGCTGACAACACATTTCAAATAGTTTGCATCTGACAAAAATAGGTTATACAATAATCTCGATTGACCAAAACCAAGATGTGTAATGAATGTCAGTCTATATGGGCTCATCTATAGAAGATTACAACTTGGATTATAAGCAGAGTAACTGGTAATGAATTAAATTTTAAAAAGATACGTTGTGTGCCTATGAAACTAAGAGAAAGAGAAAAGAACTAGAGTGGTACCTTGCTACTTAACTGCTTTGAAATCATCAAATTTGTGGGGTGGAGGGTTATTATTATCATTATTATCATTATTTAATTATTGTTCTTTCTTTTTATTTGTTTTTATTCTCTATAAGCCGCCTTGAGTCGCTGTGAGCAAGTAGACAGCAATATACATTTTCCAAATAAATAAAATTTTATATTCAACGCATTTTGATGTGAAAATTTTGTCATGGTTTGTTAGGTACACAACACACAAGCCTGAACTTGTTGGTGTCGGCTGCCTTGTGACTTACTACATTATTCCTTATGGGGAAAAAATTGTTTGGTACTCATCACACCTCCTAGAATCAATTAACAATGAATATTGAGGTACCACTGTAGTAGACCTGAATGAAGGAGGTCTGATCCTGTAAAGTAGATGAATAAAGGCAAGGAAGTCAAGATTTACATTTAATTATGAATGAGAAGGCTAAAATATACATCAAAAAGTATAAACTAGTGTCATCTAAGTTCTTGCAAGTGATTTGAAAAGTAGGAATTTGTAGGTTGGTGATAGCTGCATGTTGCATTTTGAGTAAATGGTTTTGGAAGAAATTATTAGATTTTACTAGCTTATATGAATGCCTGAGTGGGAGCAACAAAGATGGAACAGAAAAATTTGGGGGGCCATTTAGACACCCAGCAATGGTGATTTGTGGTGAGTACATAGGAAAAGTCAGTTTGCTTCAAATGTACAATTTCAAAAGTACAGTTTAGTCCTAGGTATATTATGTATGTTTGGCAAAGGAAATCTAAAAGTATGAGTATTTTGTTTGTTGATATGAAAGATTGAGATGATTTATAAGGAATATAAGGATGATGATACATTATGAATATAGGACTGTATTAAAAATGGACCTTAGGAAAAAGTAGAAATAGAATAAAAGTGAAAAAAAAATCTAGAGCAGTACAATGACTGCAGAAAGAGGGATGACAGGTTTTGTATACAAAAGCTTTGCAAGGTATTGTAATCCTTTCACTTCTTTCCCTCCACACCACCACCAAAAATAGACACAAGGAAAGAAGATGTGGAAGCTGTTTGAAACAGTGGGAAAAAAATATGTTACAGACTGGCAAAATGTATGGAGTTACATGAAATACAAGCATGAAAAAAAAGTTTGATGGAACAGTGCAGCAAAAACGACCTGTGGATGACATAAATAAAAGTGCCGATTCTTGAAGAAGGTTTTGACAGATGAGATACTCAGGCCCACCTATGCTACAAAACATCTTTTGAGCTTTGTATCCATAGAGCAACATATCTTTAATATGAGGGGAGAGTGAGTGTGTTGAGAGGAAGGGAACTGACAACATCATTGTGAGATGCTGTGGGTAAGCTCTTGAAAAAAAAGAATGTGAGCAGTTCAAACAACAGAAGTGAACACATGAATTAATGCATATGTGATAAAAGCAAGACTTGTTCGTGAGGACTGACGACCATGGAGCGTCATAGTGAATAATGTTTAAACTAAGTGGTTTTTTTCTGGTGAAACCAGTCTATCAGGGCAACCTGGTCTAGCCAAATATGGGACGGATGCTTATAAATTCAACACAAAAAATAGTTTGTCATGAAAGTGAAGGTTCCTGGATTGGGGCTGAAAGGCAAAAGCAGAAGCAGTATGCTCCATCCCATATTTAAGTAGACCAGGTTCCGCTGATAGACCGGTTTCACTGGAAAAACACTTACCGTACTTTTCGGAGTATAAGACACATTTTTTTCTACCCCCAAAAAGTGGGTAAAAATTTGGGTGCATCTTATACACCGAATGTTGCAGAAGCCCCACCCACCAGAAATTTACCTCTTTGCAGCAAGCGGCAAAAAGCCTGTTGCAGCTTCAGTACAGCCTAATTACCATAAGCAGCTGATGTCATTTGGATCAGGCTCCGACCATCAGCTGTTTCAGAGTTCAGGGGTTGCCAATAGGCTATAGCAATCCCTGTAGCCTGAAAGGGGTGGAGCCACGTGCTAATTAAGCTGTACTGGTAAAGTTAAACTGAAAGTCTGCTTCTGCTTGCTGCAACGGAGGCAAATTGCTAGGAGGCAGAAGCTTTTCTTGTTGTCCTCCCCCAAAAGTTAGGTGCATCTTATACTCTGAAAAATATGGTATTTGCTGCATGACAAATTAGGGCAGCCTCTCACATTTTACAGGCAAGCAGCCCAGCTTACACGCGCCCCGTGTACCCAGCACTTACCATCATGTTCATCAAATTTGTCAATGAGGGTGCACATCCGATAGTCCCAGAGCTGGATCACCCCATTGTGCAAACTCGTTAGGATCCAAGGCCGCTTGGGGTGGAAGCTCAGCCCTGAAACAGAGGCAGAAACAATACGGCTTACTTGGAAGTCGGCTGCTGTTTGTATCTCCCACAGTGCATGCAGAAAACCTGTACAACGTTATACAGTATACAGTACAGGTAGTCCTTGACTTATATCGTAATGGAGCCTTCCCACTATCGCCGTAATTTGTGATGTTCATGTGGGTCAAATGACTGGACCCATTTTTATGACCTTTTCTGCAGCAGTGTCGACTTTACCGTGGCGGTAAAGTGAACCTGTTGTTCGCAATGGGCCATTTTTGAGGAAAACCAGAAGAAAATGCCAGTTTTGAGCAAAAAACTCATAAAGCATAATTACATGACCGTGGAACACTGCAAACGACCACAAATGCAGGCTGGGTGTGGAGCATCAACATAACTGTGGGGGGATCCCCTGGACATCGGAAAGGGGTCAAAAGCACCTTTGGGGGAGGTTTCATTGCAATTGTGAAGGGTCACTAAGTGACTGGTTGTAAACCAAGGACAAATGTACAACTTTCCTATGAAGAAAGAGAACAAATCTGAGGGGAGCAGGAGAAGGAGGTCTCTCTGAGAATTATTTTCAGTAGCCAGCA
This sequence comes from Psammodynastes pulverulentus, assembly GCA_025802295.1. Lineage (NCBI taxonomy): Eukaryota > Metazoa > Chordata > Lepidosauria > Squamata > Psammodynastidae > Psammodynastes > Psammodynastes pulverulentus. The sequence continues at coordinate 10,745,025 of JAOYMU010000077.1, forward strand.
GCACCTTTGATTAGTGATTCTAGTTCTTTGAAGTAACAAGAACGTGAAATTCTGATAAGAACTGGTTCAGACAGCCAGAGGTCTTGCACAACTCTGAACTTTATGTTGTGACCTGTATGCAAACTGATTTTTTTTAATCTCGCCTTGTTTTCGTGGGAGACCTTTCCTTTTAGTTATACATACACAAGGAGATATTAATCTACCTAAGTTGCCTGGGAAAGCCAAGGGAAATCATCAAAACCATAAACAAGCGAAAGTTAAAATATTTCAGACATGGGATGCGACACCCAGAAAAATCCGGCCTCCTTCACTTCATCCTCCCGGGGAAGATCGAAGGCAAACCAAGGTCCAGGCAGGAGAAGAACCTCATGGCTTCAAAATCGAAGGGACCAGTTTGGACAAAACTCAGCAGCAGTTTTTCGTGCGGCTGTTGATAAAAATAGGATCGTTGATAAAAATAGGATCGTCAACGTCCGATGACGGATGTGGCACAAGAAGGAGGATTTTCCTTTCCGACTTGCATCCAAAGGAACACCCAGTTAAGAACCTTGCCGCTGTTTACAGCTAACAAAGCACTTGCTTAGCAGCTCAATTTCCCCCCTAATTTAGTACAGTACTGGCTTTTCCTATAATCTGTGCCAAGTCTTGGCTGAGGTTGGATTCCCACAACACAGGTCGGGGGGGGGGGTGTATCCCATATATATAGAACACTTGCTCAAGTTACACGCCACATATGTGCCTCTCACCCCTTATTTACTCCACATCACTCCGTTCTCGGGCCTGAGTAAGCTTACGAGGAGCATGCTGGAATCTATGGGGAGGTGGGGAGCAGATAGTGTTTCTACAAACAGCCTGATTGGCTGCCTACTGTAGGCCTCATCAGGTCCCCAAGATAGCAGGGTGCTTTCCAATTGGGGAGGGGGCTCCCCCCCCCAATAAGCCCTGGACCTGATTTGGGC
>JAOYMU010000077.1:11071329-11085167 GCA_025802295.1 Psammodynastes pulverulentus
AAGGATGGAAGGCTGAGTCAACTTTGAGCCTGGTGGGATTTGAACTGCCAAATTGCAGGCAGCCAACAGTCAGCAGAAGTAGCCTACAGTACTTCACTCTAACCACTGCGCCACTGAGGCTTCCACTTAGATGGAACAATTCATGAAGAAGAAAATATTTCTCTATTAGAATGAAGGTTTAATGAAGTTATGATCGTCATGCCTTTTGAAAAGTTTATATTTGGCCATCACAAATGAAATACAGATAAGCTGGGCCTGATTAGGGGTCACATTAGAAACAGAACAATACATCTTCGTTTGTTCACTTAGAGATGCCAAAGTTCATCAGAAAAACGGAGCCATCCAAGAGGACCAGTAGGCAAACAGATTCGTAAGTGATCACCACTTGCGGTAGCAAATTAAAAATGATGAGCACCATCTGGGAAAACTGGCAGGGAAGAAAAAGCATAATGGACAGCTGCTTTCTCCCAATAATGAACACCTTTTAGATATCAGATGCTCAGCCAAGACGGCACACATAACATGCTCTGACATTAAATATGGCTCAGACAAAAGAATCACTGCTTAATTTTGCTTCTGATGTATCTTGGATATGTCCTTTTTCCCCTGCTACTATGTTTGAAGAAAACATGACCAGCAATCTACAAAGATCTCCCAAATAAATTACCGCTTTATAATGCCAGTCAAGGGGATTAGATTTTTCTGTTGCTTCTAACAACCTCCTTTGCTTATTCATCCATATAACAAATTGAAAATCCACTCAAACTTCTGAAAAGGTTGTAACTCGTTGTACAAAACCCCCACAAAATTTAACATAAAAAATATAAAAGCCATTGGGATAGGCTACACATTGATCTAATCTAGCAGCCTGGTTTCACAAGTTCAAAGAAATGTCTAAACAGGACATTATAAAAGGTTAGAAAGCTAGGATGGTGTGGTAAAGGTACTGGATTAGGTGCAGGAAGACCCAGACTCTACTCCGTTTTCAACCACAGGTGGTTTTGGGGTGACTTGGGGACAGTCAGTCTTTCTCATCCCAAACCACCTCATAGGATTGTTGTGGTGGAGGACATTTGGGGATGAGAGACCTCATATACTACTTTGAGCTCCAAGTATAAAAAAAATAAAGAAATGCAAGTAACCATCTTTTGTTAATATAACTCTTCTGAATGCTACCACCATTGATGGTACTATATAAAGTAGAGACAATCAGTGGTCCAATTTCCCATTTTGGGGAAGGTGACAGATGCTCACCTTCAAAAGACCCTGGAAGAATCAGATTATCTAATTCTAAGTCAGGGTTAACTTCTGAATGAGTATTAAACCCTATATTACAGAAACCACATAATACTGGGACAGCATCAGGAGTACTTGTAGATGGGAGTAGAGAATCTGTTTTGCCCCACCTAGATCTCTTAGTTGCTTTCTGATCATTGATCATGGTATATTTCTGGATTGGCTTAGGGTGCTTAGTGGGAGTGTTACTGTTTGTACTCCTTCCTCTCTGGCCGATTCCATCTGATGTTGACAGGGGAGGAAGAGATCTAACTCTAAGATACTTCCATGGGTGGTGACACCAGACCCAGTTCTTTCAGTGCCCTCTTTAATATCTAGGTGAAGCTGCTGGGTGACATCGTTCAATGGCATGGAGTGCAGTAGCATCAGTACTTTGATGGTACTCTGTGGTGCATCTCCATTCCCCAGCCAGACAAGCGATTCCATTGAGGCATCACTTAGTGCCTTGATGTTGTGATGAGCTGGATGAGGACCAATTACAGGACGAAGTAGTTCTGGGGTTTAGGATGTTGAGAGTTGTAATCTTGAATTCTCAACAGGGTAGCACTCCTCCCCAAAGAAGTGGTATATGATTTGCATCTAAACAAGTTTTGTTCAATGGGGTGTGCAGATTTCTGAAACCACTGATCACTGTCTGAAATTTCTATTCAGTAAAGCACTGATACCTTCTATAGTCCATTGCTTAATATCCCTCAGGTTCTTGAACTATTTGAGTGCAATAGCAGTTGTCAGATGTAGCATGGCATTTTCATAGCTATTATTTAAACAGTAGTGGATCGATTATAAAACACTTGGGAAAATATGGGTAATCTTATTCAGCACATTAGTAGGAAAACTTAGTTTTTTAGAATCACAGCACATATTTCCAAAGTATTTGAAATGTTTTTAAAATATGCTTACTTCCCTTTTCTGGTTCAAAACCACTCACTAGACTTTCTTAACTAGAAGCCCTTCTGCTGAATTTATAGTTTGATTCCAATCAAAAACTGATGTTGAGGTTTTGTGTCTGTGTGTGTGTAGATATTGGCTATGATATTCATTTTTCTGTAAGCATGTGTATATAGTCAGCAGTGACAGTTCTTCCTTTCTTTTTAAATCTTGTTTTATAGTTTGCTGTTAGTCTTTGCCATGGCTGTTGATAGTCAGAAACATTTAGTCTCTTCATATAAATAACAGCCACTCACAGTTTTATCCCCCAAGAATCTGTGATCCCCTGAAAGTTATTGAAGTAGATTGAGTGTCATCCCTGCATCTTGCAGAAGTCAATTCCTTAGTTTAACTACCTAACAGCACTTCTTTTTCTCCTTCCTGGATCTTCCAGCATGCTGATTTATTGAATCATTTGAAGATTGCATTAGAAAAGAGAGGGGAATATTGAGTAGAAATCCCTTTTCCCACCATACATAAAAAAAGTGGTATAGGTTCAAATTTTACAAAATCTCATTCATTGCAAATTTGATTTCTTATATCTCCTTCTCTCCCATCACACTGAAAAAAATTAGGACACCGGAGCAATACAATTATTTAAAATTCCTCTCCTTCCAAAGATTAACTACAATTCTTGCAGAGCAAATTTTAACTACCTCTTAAGGCTTAGAGAAAAAAAAATAGAGAGAGGGGGGGGGTGGAGTTCCTGCTGCTGAAGGTGTCACCGCTGAAATTACATTGGCCTTTTGTTTTTTAACTGTCACATGCAATTCCTCTGAAATATAATTCCTGATTTGCTGGCTTCATTAGGTATTCACAAGTAATTTTAAACTTGAATTATCATTGGCAAATCCATCATTTATTGATAGAAACATTAAGACACTAATAGACTATGACTTGTGATGAAATAAGACAGGAAGAATTGAGGGTTGGATACAGGGGGGGGGGTGTTAAAAAAACCCCGTTTTGCTCATTGAAATTTCCCTATGCAAGATCACGTAGCTTAGCCCAAGTCCTTTTAGCTGAGGTTCAAAAAGATGCTGTAAACTTGCAAATGGAGATGGTGTGTGTGTGCACGCACCTATGCATGAGAGAGATCACTGGGCATGCTTAAAAGCTCCTTCTCAAATATGGTATAAATAGCTGCAGGAAAAATTATATACTCCGTTTTTATTCCAACATACCCAAATGCAAAAATAATCTGCACCCGTGCCTGTTTCTTTAACATCATAATCTGAAACTGATGGTAATTTGCTTAAAGCAATGATCTCACTTCTCACTGAGTTCAAGGTGGCTTTCAATACTTTTGATATAAACATATGGAAAAGTAGGTTTCTGCAAAGCATAGTTATAACAGCCTGGAGAGATGTGGGTGTGGGGAATTTGGAGCAATAATTATACATACCCAGTATAATTATTGCTCCAAATTCCCTGCACCCACATCTGGAGTAGGTGGAGTGGATTCAAGAATTTACCTGTTTTATTTGACCAAACCTAAGAATCCTAACGCTGGTCTGCCTGATTGCAAATTTGCCTGGCCAAATGCCAATTGATCAATCCAAGGATAGGATAGAATAACAGAGTTGGAAGGGACCTTGGAGGTCTTCTAGTCCAACCCCCTGCTTAGGCAGGAAAATCTACACCACTTCAGACAGATGGTTATCCAACTTCTTCTTAAAAACTTCCAGTATTGGAGCATTTACAACTTCTGGAGGCTGATTAATTATTCTGTCAGGAAATTTCTCCTTAGTTCTAAGTTGCTTCTCTCCTTGATTAGTTTCCACCCATTGCTTTTTGTCTTGCCCTCAGGTGCTTTGGAGAATAGCTTGACTCCCTCTTCTTTGGGGCAGCCCCTGAGATATTGGAACACTGTCTCCCCTAGTCCTTCTTTTCGTTAAACCAGACAAACCCAATTCCTGCAACCGTTCTTCATATGTTTTAGCCTCCAGTCCCCTGAACATCTTTATTGCTCTTCTCAGTAAAAATAAATAAATAAATAAATAAATAATAGTAATAGTAGTAATAATAGTAATAGGAATCCTTGGAGCAATACTCAAAAGGATACATGGACATTTTGAACTTATTTGAATTTGTTGTTGAACTTACTGACTTTGCAAACAATCATCCTATTCAGAACTGCCTATATACTCAGACATTAACAACTCTTAGGTCCTTTGTTAGGATTTGAACTATTAAATTTTTACCAAAATCAAATCAAACTGAAGATTAACAATAACAATAATAATAACAAAACAACAACAGTGTTACTGTGGGCAAAAAAATTGAAAGACACTAATGCAAAGGTTAAAGACACCAGACTAGAAACCAAGAGACTAAAAATTGATTTGAAGGAGGGAATGTGCTTGTGAGTGTGCGCTCACATGAGTAAACAGATTCACACAAAGTTTAGGGTCATCTCTGGTTTGGATGCACAAGGACATTTAACAGGGTAACATGCTGAGATTTGTCTCAATTCCTCGCTTGAAAAAGAGTTCTGATTTACTAAAACCTTGGGCATACCCTAGGTTGTTCCCTATGACTTTACTGAGTGCAACTGAAATCGCACAGTGGTTCTTCATCTAGATTTTGTTTGTAATGAGCATTGCTGATCATTTAAAAACAATGTTCAACTATGACCACCAAAAAGCCTCACTGCAACTGTCTGCAGAATCAGAGTCCTATTTTAACTGTCAGTCACCGTGAGAAATTGTATCCCATCCAAGCTTTCTTCACCTCACTTTTTAAGCTGTTCGTTTCTCCTGCAAATCATAAATCCTTCCTTTCTGCTAAGCTTCCACACACACACACACTTCAGCAAATGCCATTTTAAAAGTCTCTGGATATTAGAGGCATCTCTGAATTCCTTTTTGTCAGATGCCTCGGAGTGAGAGTATGACTTTAAAAAAAGCAAGTTAATAGCCTGGCAAGACAATCATCACCTAAAGAGTTAATACGGACCCCAGAGATATGAAAACATATTTAAGCATGCACATGTGTCTGATATGCCTCGTTCAGGAGGGGACGTCATGACATAGAGGCTATAACCAGAACAAATTCTTTTGTGAGAGTGCATGACAAACTTTTAAGACAATCAACCTTCCATTATTAAAAACTAAACCTCCTTAGATTACTGGAACCCAATGAAAGCAGAGATCAAAGAACCATTTAAGGTGATATAAGTGACTCATGGCAGTTTATTTATTTATTTATTTATTTATTTATTTATTTATTTATGTATTAGATTTATATACCGCCCCATCTCCGAAGACTCGGGGCGGTTCAAGGGAATTGGATAGGGTGACATAATTGTGGCCCTCTGATACCATTTTCCGAGGTCTTAGGAATTGTAGTGTAGTATATCGATTCTGATTCTGTAAACCGCTTAGAGAGGGCTGTAGAAAGCACTATAAAGTGGTATATAAATCTAAGTGCTATTGCTATTGCTATATAGAATTCTTTATTGGCCAAGGAATTTGTCTCCGGTGAGTAAGCTCTCAGTGTACATAAAAAGAAAAGATACATTAGTCAAGAATCATGAGGTACAATGTTTAATGATAGTCATAGGGTACAATTAAGCAATCAAATCATACTAGGAAACAATCAATATAAATCGTAAGGATACAAACAACAAAATTACAGCCATACAGTCATAAGTGGGAGGAGATGGGTGATAGGAGCAAAGAGAAGATTAATAGTAATAGTAATGCAGACTTAGCAAATAGTTTGACAGTGGAAGTTTGTACAGATATGGAAGTTTGTACATTTTCTAGCTGTGGTTTAATGAATAGAGTTAGATGTGAGCCCAAATGGAAATGGTGATAGGTGAACACACACACACACTCACTCACACACACATTTAATTATAATAAAAAAGGTAAATGTTTCCCCAATCCACCAGGGAATGGTGCCTATCTCTGTTTCCTAGCCAGTATTATCTAGATACATTTTCTAGTCACATAGCTGGCATTATTATACGCCAAGGCCCATGGAACACTCTTACCTTCCCACCAAAGTGGTACCTATTTATCTCTTTCCACACTTTTGATGCTAGATTGAGAGCAGGAGCTGGGGCAAGTAAAGGGAGTTCATCCCATCAGATGATGCTTGGGTCTTGAATTGCCAATCTTATGATTGACAAACCCAGCATCTTAACTTCTGAGCCATCACATCTCCTTTTTAATTATAATAGTAAAAATCTAAATCAATCTAAACCTAAAAGGAGAATGGAAAGAAGGCATATACAAAGCTCAAGTAAAAATAAAAATAAAAATGTCATGAAAAAAAGAAAATATTAAAAGAAGCCAACCGCCAGCCATCAACATACCAATCAACCAATAGGAGGACACCATATACATATGACACAAAGAATAGCCCAAAACACATATTCCAATAGATATAATCAGGGGACTTACTATCACATGTGGTGGACGTGCCCCCAAGTGTGGGAATATTGGCTAAAAATTCATAAGTGGTTAGAAGAAATGACTAATCAAAAGATAGAGATGAAACCAGAGACTGTTTTGTTGGGAATTATAGATCTGAACTATAGTAAAGAGTGTCAATATCTGTTAATCCATGTTATAACGGCTGCTAGAATTGCTCTCACCCAGAATTGGAAACAAGAAGACATCCCTAAGGACAATTTGATTTTAAAAAAGATTTATGACTGTGCGGAAATGAACAGGTTAACTATGGAGCTAAAAGATAAAGATGAAATGGAGTACTACAAAATCCAATAGATAAAACAGTAGGCACATTGGTGCGTTTATGCACGCCCCTTACAGACCTCTTAGAAATGGGGTGAGGTCAACAGTAGACAACCTACGGTTAAAGTTTTTGGGGTTTGGGGAAGAAACCACAGTCAGGTAATGTACTCCAGACATTAACCACTCTATTGCTGAAGTCGTATTTCCTGCAATCAAGTTTGGATCAGTTTACCTTGTGTTTGAATCTATTGTTTTCTATTTCATTTTACTTCTAACAGTCTTAACTTTAGTTCATTCAAATACTGTTGGAGGGTTTCATTTCATTTCATTTTTTTTGTACCGTTACATGGAGTTATTCAAGGGTTTAACAAGCCTCCTTTTTTAAATCCATGTCACAATCAGGAATTAAATAATGACTCTGAATGTGAAGAAGGATCCTGTTGAGTATCAGCCTCAGGAAATACAAAATCAAGAGTCACATGAGACTGATTAAACACAGGCACATCCTGAACAGTTGGAGAAGTTATATAAGGATGGCATTACACCTTCCACCTCTGCACCCAGTGAGTAAAGCGAAAAGGAGAACACTGTTTGTTAGGCTTATCAAACTAATTTCTTGATTAGTGTGTTGATTGCTGCCAATTTAAGAGACTGCAGCCTGATTTAAGCAGTCCTGACTCGTGATCCTTTGTTGGAAGAAGCTGTTTGTTATCCAGCTCTTGTGTAACATTTCTATGGATTCTGCTCATGAAAGTATGATCTCTGGACTGGCTGCCAACCCTGATCTTATTCTCAGAACCTTGGACTGGATTTGGACCATTCCGTTGGCTTCTCTTAAAAACAAGTGTCAGAAACTCTGTTTTGATTTGTATTCTAATCTACTGTTATCATCTGAACCTTCAGCAAAGTGTTAATTACAATAGCAACTGTGTATTGGTGTATTTAAAACCAAAAGCAGGGCAATCTTATAGGAGAAAAAAAATCATTCAGGTCCTCCTCTTGGTTTGTCATTTATATTTCTCTTTTTAATTTTCAAACCTCAGCCAGTTTCCTTTGTAGATCCAGTGAAACCTCCTTTTCTAAATCATTATTTTGACCTATTAGTAGCAAACCCACCTTTGATACCATCTGTTTTAACAGCTAAATATTGTGGTTAGAGTAAACTAAATTAAACATGTGCTGTGGCTGAGTTCAAACGTGACACTATGCCAGAATTAAACCACATGGCATTTTAGCATTTGCAAACCCAGCCCATTTTTCTGTCTACTTGATGTGCTTCACGGAGTTTGGATGGAACTAAATTGAGGGACCGGGTAGCGTTTATCGAAGGAAGTGGGCTCCATACAGCTTTCACCTTGGCCAGCCTTCTAGTGCCCCCGTGCGATGACCTGTATATGGTTTATATACCTGCCTTTGATTCAGAGGCATTTTAAAAAGCAAATTAGGAAGGTCATGACAATAGGCATAATAATGGAAATAGTCATACAGGCTTCACTGTGTTCCTTTGAATGGTCTTGATCTGTGCTGGCATCTCTAACTGTGCAGCCCAATCAGCCAGCACAGTGCAAATCATCCGGGACTCCGATTAAATGGTGATTAGACCAAGCGGTATTGTCAGAAACTCAGCGCTGATGCAGCTTCTTTCAGAGAACTAAGTCCCAAAGCTTCCAAATATCAAAAGGGTTCAATATCTAACCGAACATGTATTTAAGGGAAATTGGCTCCTAAATTACTGTGCTATTGTCATTTGTTCTTCTGTGGTTCACAGAAAGGCTAAAGTGAAGGCTATTTTTAAAATTCAGTATTAAAAAGAGGGGGAAAAAAGAAAAAGAAGGATTGGCAAAAGCAACAAAGGAAATTTCCAAGGTGGGAGGGAACTGGTTTCTTCGGCTTTTTTTTTTTTTGTATAATAATATAAAGGGTAATCTTTTCTGCATTGTACATAACAAGCTACTACAATAGGAGACAGATAATACCATTGTGATTAAGGCTTGGATGAAGCATTTTCTGGACACACACAAAAAAAGAAGAATTGGAAAGAGGAATGCAAAAGGTCGGCTGTTCTTTTAACTGGTTCAAAACTTACTGTACCATCTACTGGAGACTTACTGGAGATCTTTACTTCAAGTGAGGTCAGTCATGTTGCCTGATATTCACCAGGTCTTTTAAAAAGTCAGGTATATCAGTCTTCCTCCCATATCAGTTTTCCTTGGGTTTTTTTTTTTTTTTCATATAGAAGTAAGAATCTGGAATGGAATTTACAACAGACACATAAGCAAAAGCAGTTGAACCAGAGGTGGTAGTCAGCAGGTTCTGACCAGTTCTCCAGAACTGGTAGAGAAATTTTGAGTAGTTCGGAGAACTAATGGTAATCTTCCCCCTGGAATGGGTGGGAATGGAGATTTTATAGTATCCTTTCCCTGCCATGCCCACTAAGCCACGCCCACCAAGCCATGCCCAGCAAGCCACACCTACCGAGCCACAACTCACCCACCAAGCCATGTCCGGTAGTAAAAAAAATTGAATCCCACCACTGAGTTGAATCAATCGAATGGTTAGCATTAATGACTATAAAAGGACAATGAAACATGTACAACAGAAATGCACTGTGTGAGAAAGATTCTGAACGAGCACCAAAAATTTTATCCCTCTCATCTAGAATGAGAGGATTTAAGGGGAAACTACAAAGAAGGCCTTACCAAGCCACCACCAATTCAAACAGTAACATCTGCAATGGACTTCCCAGGTAATTTTGATAAGTAGTCAAGATTGTGGAAGAAGTTTCCCTCACTAATTGAACATATGTGCTAGTCATTCCCGACTCTAGGGGGCAGTGCTCATCTCCATTTCAATGCCGAAGAACCAGCACTGTCCTGTCATGTGGCCAGCATCACTAAACACCAAAGGTGCACAGAATGCTGTTACCTTCCCATCAAAGGTGGTCCCTATTTCTCTACTTGCATTTTTATGTGCTTTCGAACTGCTAGGTTTACAGAAGCTGGGACAAGTAACGGAAGCTCACTAGGGATTCGAACCACTGAATTGCCAAGTGTCTTAGCCACTGAACCACCGCGTTCCTTAATGCCATCTTATTTGTTACTTAATCAAGGTATGAACCTAAATACCATAGTTCCTAACGCTTAATTAATGGTTCAGATTGCTGTGTGATACAGTGAGAGGTAATATAACAAACCATGATTAAGTAAATTGCAGCACAAAACTACATTTTCTATTAACTTGAAGCCTACACCACACTGAACTCCAAAACTAAGTTTGCCTGAAGCCATACTTTGGTGGATTTAGGAATTTTAAGGCTTGAAATGGGTACTTACATGTGCATTTTGTTGGCCTCACCCCACATTATGTCAGGTCTGTTGTTTGTCATCAAAGGTTACATGAACAGATTATTTATTGCAGTCAGAAGCAGAAGGGGTGATGGGGTAATAAGCAAGCTCCCTGTCTTTATTGTACCTTAAGTCCTTGACCTGCAGCACAAGTAGCTCTCAGGTAAGCAGTTAATCCTGGGATTCAGATATTGCTCAACTTAAATCTTATTATTATTAAAGACTGCACTGGTTAGGGTTACAAATTCTGTTTATATAAAGCACCACAGAGCAACAAAGAGCACAGTCACCATATGCTTTACTACTCAACTATATCACTGTAACAGGAAGCAGGAAACTACTCAGAGCCAAAGAGCATAGAGTATATACCATAGAGCTAAACTTGTAAATACTGCCATCTATTGGCTGAATACTACTGTAATTGTTTCATAGAAATACATTCCAACAGTTAGGGATCCTGGGAAGTGTAGTCCAGACACCGCTAAGTTTGCTCATTGTTCTGTGGTTTTATATTTCTGAGCCCAAGCACTGGAAAATTGGAACAACTGGTGCTGGTGGAAGATTCAGGATGGAGAACAAGCAGGACTTTTTTACACTGCAAAGTATGAACTTGGAAACTCACTTCTACAAGATATAGATGTCCACAAAATTGGACACCTTCAAAATAGGACTAGATGCATTAACAGCAGATTTAATTTTGGATTAGTAATCTTGAGGGCCATCTATAATTTCCAATAATAGAGGCAGTTGCTCTCTCAGCGCTGCTTGCTGGAAACCCCTAGTGGAAGAACCGTATTGTTTTCACCTATCTTCCTAGTTTTGAAAGAAATCTCTTACCATATTCACACTGACGTGAAACTAAATGTCTCATGAAACCAGCTGTCAGATTTTCGGGGAATGAAACCATGCCCAAATGGACCATTAAACTCTTCCCAAAAATGGTGACATTACTATTAAACTCGATGTGATAGAACTCAGGGAAAGCTTATCTCTCAACTTCAGAAGAAAAGTCCAATTATAATTGCCAGCTTTATTCTCTCTCCCTATAGCGTCTTTGCATTCCCCCACGTCTATGTATGTATTTCAGTGCAGAAAAGGTCCTGCTGTTTCAATTTTTTTCCCCAAAGGCTTTTAAAAAGGATAGGAAACAAATCTGAAGAGATTATAAAGACATCTGCAACCAATGAATGTTTATGAAGCTTAGTTTTATTCTAGCCAGCATATTCAATTACATCTGATTAAGCTGTCCTTTTAATAATAAAAAAAGAGAGCAGAGACAAAAGCTTCCTTCAGTCTGTGTAGTACAGATAATTTTTTTTCCCTGGAAAGATGGTTATCATCTTATCCTCTGTACTAAGAACTCTTTGCTAATATGTCTGGGCTGAGATAACTATATTGCTAAAGAAAAGTTTGTTGAAAGCATGTTGTGATCCGAGATCAGAATTATAGGAAATTTGTTCTGTGCTGTTAATAGACCCATGTGTGGGCATTTGATCTGCGCAATGAATCTCCTCTTTTTTGATAATTATTTGGATGGCTACCCTTATTTCAAAATATTAATGTCTTTGGAGATTTCTTAGCCGTTTAATGAAGGAAGCCCTAGATTTCTACCCTAAAACCAGTCCCTAGTGATATATTGACATGTGATGCGACAACCAGAAAAAACACGGCATCCTTCATTTAATCCTCCAAGGAAAGATTGAAGGCAAACAAGGTCCAGGCAGAAGAAGAACATCGTGGCTTCAAAATCCAAGGTTTGGTTTGAATAAAACTCAGCAGCACTTTTTTGTGCGACTTGATAAAAATAGGATGTCCAACATGATCGCCAATGTCCGATGATGGATATGGCAGGAGGAGGAGGAGGAGGAGGAGGAGGAGATATATTGAATCTGAGTGATATTATTGGACTAGAATTTCTCTGTGTTGAATCCTACCCCTTATGAGCTTTTGCTTTTAAATAAGGGCAAATTTTGATAACGGATAGAAATCAACTTCCTTTATTTTGTTACCATTTTTGAGAGTGCTGAAATGTACCAGCAGTTCTTATCATTTTTGGGGGGGTATTTATTATTCTAAATATTATTTTAATGTGTTGCTTTTGCACTTCCTGGCATGTCCATCCTATTGCTAGTACAGTTTTTGATTTACAATCATTCATTTAGTGATTGTTCAGAGTTACAATAGTGACTTCTTTGACAGCTTTTCACACTTATGACCATTGCAGCATCCCATTGTCATTTGATCAAAATTCAGATGCTTGGCAACTGATTCATATTTATGCATATTTGCAGTATCCCAGAGTCAAGTGATCACCTTTTGCAACCTTCTAACAACAGATGGAAACTAAACAAGGAGAGAAGCAACCTAGAACTAAGGAGAAATTTCTTAACAGTGAGAACAGTTAATCAGTAGAATGGGCTGCCTTCAGAAGTTGTGGGTGCTCCCACAAGGAGGCTTTTAAGAAGAGATTGAATATTCCACTCATCTGGAATGGTATAGGGCAGTGATGGCTAATCTTTTTGGCACTGAGTGCCAAAACAGGCACGCACGTATGCACGCTCAAGCCCATGTGCCGAAAGCCAGAAGAGCGGCTGGTTTCTATCATGCACATGTGTTCTGGTCACTTAGTCTTCTGGTTTATGGTGCACATGTGCAGACCAGCTGGCCAATGCACATGCACATGCTAGAAACTGCAACTGTGTCAAAGCCCGCCACCGACAACAAGCCAATATAGCTCCCGCGACCGCTTCCCAGCCAGCGCACCTCTTACCTCGGCACCAGACGTTCCTCCCATGCGGACTCAGTTCCCGTGCAGCTGCGCCATCACAGGAGAGGAGGGGCAAGAGGGCAACGGTGATTCACACACGTAGCCACGCAGCCCCAAAAGAGCAGCGGCGGCATAGGGTGAAAGACAGGGTCTCCTGGTTGAGTAAAGGGTTGGACTAGAAGACCTCCAAAGTCCCTTCCCACTCTGTTATTCTATTATAGTCAATAGGGAAGCCAGATCCACTTAACTGCATTACTAATTTAACAACTGCAGTTATTCGCTTAACAACTGTGGCAAGAAAGATCATAAAATGAACAAAACTCACTTAACAGCTGTCTCACTTAGCAACAGAAATTGTAATCGTAAATGGAAGACTACCGGTAGTGATTCATAAACTATTGCCAATGATGGAATCTTCTCAAATGCATTGAGAACATCTACCTCTTGCGGGAAACAGGTTGAAGCACGTGGCACACCTAGAGTGAAAGAAAAAGACATTGTGACTCTAAACGACTGGAATGATGGAGATAACTGTAGATGTGATGAAATTTGTTGTAAGTGCTAGGACCAAGTTGTAGGTCACTACTTGAGTAATGCGGTTAACTTCAAATGGTCATTAAATAGCAATAGCAACAGCACTTTGACTTAGATACCGCTTTATAGTACTTTACAGCTCTCTCAGTTTACAGAGCCAGCCTATTTCCCCCAACAATTTTAGGTCCTCATTTTACTGACCTCAGAAGGATGGAAGGCTGAGTCAACCTTGAGCCTGGTGAGATTTGAACTGCCAAATTGCAG
>JAOYMU010000077.1:11338763-11350173 GCA_025802295.1 Psammodynastes pulverulentus
GGGAGCAAAAATGGGCCCGGTTTTTGCTCCCAGGCTTCCCTGAGGCCCACTAGGCCAAAAATGGAACGCGGGGGCGGGGGACCGCGGAGCAAGTCAGACCGAACCGGTTCTCTGACAGCTGATCTTTGCAGCTACCGGTGTGCCCGAACCGGTAGAATCCCACCCCTGGATGTAAGGGCTATAGTTCACCAATCAAAAATTTCCAATTCAGTTCTGCTATGACCTCTGTCTAACAGCAGCTTTTTTCTGCAGGTACACGCAGAACGGAGAGAGATGAGACATTACTAAACATCTTTGCATATACAAATCAACACATTCATTATTTATTCATTTGGAAAAGGAATAAACATACATTTCCCTCTCCCTTAATGACTCTGGATAGCTTGCAAAAAGACTATAAACATAATCATAATCACAACATAGTTAAAGGAAGAAAATATGAAATAATAAAAAAGCAGAAATGGACACATTAGAAGGTTTAAAAAGCAAGTCATGTAAAGATGCTTTGAGCAACCCTGAGATCGTAAGAAAACTGAATTCAACTTTGGTGCCCTTTTGTCTCAAGGGAGAAAGCAGAATTAATTGCTGAAAATTTTTAAAGAAAGCCTTTTATTGTCTGTGTACTGGCATTTCTTCAAATAGCCCACTAATGTGATCCACATCCTTGCAATTAAACAGTCACAGTTTCCCTAAACAAGAGTTTTATTAACTTCCAGGCCAGAATTTTTAAACAATATTCACCTTTTCTTAATATCCTAGATCTAGATTGTTGGTCTTCCACTTCCAAAGAGATTTATCTATGATTAATAAGAGACTTCCTGGCTTAATTTAGAGAAAAAGGATTGGGCAAACCAGCAGATCCAATACATTATTTGTATTCTGGACAGCAGAATACAAAAATCAAAACTATATTGCTATCTTGAGTTCTGTCATTAGCAGAATGACCAAGCAATTTATTATTATTAATGCTCCAATTTTTCTCTTCCTTTCCTCTTTCCTTCTGATACCTTGCATTGCTGGGATGATAGTGAGTAGCATGGAAGTGTTTCAGCTGTTCCCAGGAGAGATCAGGGATCTTCAATGGATCACCACCAGACACAACAGCATATGTGTGATCGGGAAGAATCTTGTTTTGAAGGTGCTGAGAGAAAACTCTCTCATTATCTGCCTTAAAATAAATATTTTATTGAAGAAGAATAAATGAACAGATCATCTATGGTCAAACACTACCCAATATCAGAACATCCCTGGGGATTGGTGCAAAGATAGATAGTCCTTGACTTACAGCAGCTTGTTTAGTGACCGTTTGAAGTTACAACAGCACTGAAGAAGTGACATGACCATTTTTCATACTTATGACCGTTGCAGCACCATCATGCCCACATGATCAAAATTTAGCCACTTGGCAACTGATTCATATTTATGATGGTTGCAGTGTCCCAGAGTCATGTAATCCCCTTTTATGACAAGAAAAGTCAATGGGGAAGCCAGATTCACTCAGCCACGGTGTTACTAACTTAACAACTGCAGAGATTCACTTAACAATTGTGGCAAGGAATGGGACAAAACTCACTTAACAACTTTCCCTCATAGCAACCAAAATGTTGGTTATAAGTCAAGGACAACCTGTACTATGCAAGATTTTATTCTTTTGCATTGTATTGTTCTAGCATCTGTCAGCATTGCTAGAGAGGTCTACCATTTCCCCATTCTGACCTACAAGTTAGGTAACATTTGCGGAATTGATGTCTTTGCCTTTGTTAACAAGACAAGTGCAATACAATTTTTATGGGATAGGAATTTTAAGTTGGAACTGTAAAGGCCAATTCACGCAATGGTTCAACTGAGCCAAACCACAGTTGGAAAAGTCAATCATGGGTTGGCATAATGCCAACCTTAAGCTTTGATTCTCATCACCCATATCAGAATCAGAAAGTCATTCTTTGAAATGTGCCTGAAAACCTCAGTTTTCTGAGTAGTTCAAAAATATTAAATTATAAAAAAGCATGTCCATTTCTGCTTTAATGTTATGTGTGAATGCACCAGTCTGAAATTGTGGTTTCCTTTTGGCTTACAAATTGCAACCATGGCATAATATGTGGCAAAGCATTATTTGTCTGTAGATTTTTGACCTTATCCCAAGCTTCTTATTTGAAAGCAAGAGAAGCTAAACTAGGAAAGACAACTATTCCCAAACGGCCAAGTAAATTGTGCTTGCCATATGAAACATTGGAGCTGAATTCACAAATGCCACAATTTTAATCATGACCTGAAGATGAAGTGACAGCAGCCTAATTCACATACAACAGTAAGTACTAATGGATGAATTCATGCAGAGTGCTAAGTCACAATGACATTTTGAAGTTACAATGGCACTGAAAAAAATGACTTATGACTATTTTTCACATTTGCGACCATTGCACTGCAACATCCCCATGGTCAAATGCCCAAATTTGGACAATTGGTAACTGGCTCATCTTGATGACAACTGCAATATCCTGGAGTCATATGATTATCTTTTGTAACCATCTGACAAGCAAAGTCAATGGGAGAAACCAGATTCATTTAACAACCGTGTTACTAATTTAACAACCACAGTGACTCACTTAACAACTGTGGCAAAAATAGGTAAATGGGGCAAAATTCACTTAACTGTCTCACTTAGCAAAATAAATTTTGGGTTCAGTTATGAATGTCAAGTCAAGGACTACCTGTATTTGATTTGGACTCAGTATCATGTATAAACCTGTTTGAGCCATGGCAGCACAGTGGTTAGAGTGCAGTACTGCAGGCTACTTCTGCTGACTGCCAGTTGCCTGTTCAAATCTCACCAGGCTGACCTCATCCTTCCAAGGTTGGTAAAATGAGGACTCAGATTGTTGGGGGTTGCAATATGCTGACTTGGTAAACCACTTAGAGAGGGCTGTAAAAGCACTATGAAGCGGTATATAAGTCTAAGTGCTGTTGCTATTGACAAACCATAGTTAAAACAAGCCAGGGTTGGTGCTAAGTATGAACACAGGCCATATCTGAACCTCCCAAAGAAATGGAGAGTTCTAAGAACCACCTTGTTGGGTGAAAACCAATTCACCCAACCAAGCCATTTATAAAATAAATGTTCTTTTGAATCCTTCAACCTTTATCATCTTCAGTGAGTTTTAAGCCTCATAAAAATTCCTCAAAAACACTATCTTATCAACCCTTCACCCGAGCCTGGCTTCGTCACTACTCAAACACAGAACTATTTTACAGCAGCTCCCCAGGAAGTCTTAACTAAGCCAAAAGTGTGTAACAATAAAACAGGGCTTACAAAAGCTCCCTTCATTTCATTAAACACAACTCCTTTGAAGGTTAACGGCGACCGAGGATCTGCTGGGCTCTCGTGTTCCAACCTCCAGCCTTCCTGCCTAAAAGAAATTTGAAATAAATGAAAACATGAGTTGAGAATTCTTCTGCAATTCTGCATCACGGTTCTGTCCGTCAACCGGATCATAACAACTTACCAGAAATCCAGAAGCCTCAAAGAAGGAAAAAACACAGCATCTAGGTAGACAGAGAGAAGATTCTGGAAGTCCTTCGGATTTTGGGTAGAAAACGGATAGAGGGTGTAATCACTAGCTGCAAAGGAGGATGAAAAAAGTTAAAAACGAAACAGTTCAAAATTAAATCCATGAATTTTATAGCTCATTTAGGGTGATGAATGCTTTGCAATCTTCATCTCATTTTCAAACCGAGCCCTCTATTGTGTTATTTTTATTGAAGGAATTTTTACCCAGACAAAGACCCTACAAATATTAAAAAAGAAACAAAATAGGAAAAGTAGAAAAAGGAAGAAAAAGATTATAAAGCCATGGTTTCTGATATTTTCAACAGCAATTATAAATGTGTTTATATTTTACTCTCTTCCTCCACAATTACATCATAATTCTTTCTTTGTATAAGCTACTTTTCTAATACTCAAACCTATAAATCACAAGCTCATTTTTCTCTTTTTTTCAGCAAAAAGTCCATAAGGATCTTCAGGTTTTTTGGGTTTTCAGTTACTGATAAATGTAGTTATTGATCTTTCTCTAATCAAACAAGTTAATTTTGCCATGCCTGCTAGTTCATCATCTTCAGCAACCTATCCTCCACTAAGGGTATTTCAAAAAAATTTCCTTTAATTAATTAATTAGCTGCCCATCTCACTACCAAAACAGAATCTGCGTGGCTTCCAAGATAATAGAAATATTTTAAAAAATTTACAAATAAATAAGATTTATATTCATGAATCTAGAACAATTAAAATTATACGAATTAAATAATGTTAATAATAACTTTGTGCATATAATTGTCTTGTGACCATTAACCATGTATAAAAATAATCTTCGATGGCATTTTTTTAACTGACTGTTCATTAATTCCAATATTATTTGTGTCATTTCTGATGTTTTTGATAACGTGTTCCATTTCTTAGGGACCCAATTTTATGGAAAATTTAAGAAAACAGGTAGTCTTCGGTATACAACAGTGACCATTCAAAGTTACAACAGCACAGAAAAAAGTGACTTATGACCTTTTTTCAAACTTACTACCATTGCAGCATCCCATCCTCTTGGTCACGTGATCAACATTCGGATGGCAACCGATTCATATTTATGATGGTTGCAATGTCCTAGGATCATATGATCCCCTTTTGTGATTTTCTGACAAGCAAAGTCAATGAGGAAGCCAGATTCACTTAACCATCCGGTTATTATCTTAACAATGATTCACTTAACAATTGTGGCAAGAAAAGTCATAAAATGGGACAAAAGTCCCTTAATAAAAAGTCACTTAGCAACATAAATTTTGGGGCTCAATTATGGTCGTAAGTTGAGGACAACTTGTACAAAATGCAAAAAAATAAATAAAAAAAGACATAAAAACCACAAGAAGGGGGATAGCATGAGCTTCCAGAATCCCTTAGCTGCATCCAGTAGGCTACTGGGGATCAAATTCAACATTGATTGGAGGACTACAGGATATAAACCTGAGATCACAGCTCACCATGTCATAAAATGCCATTAGGAAATTAGAAAAGGGGATAGAAAAATGGTACCTTACAAGAAAGAAAAATCGTGCATGACTTACTGGCACAAAAAGTGTCAACACTTCACTTCCTCCTAAAATGTTTTCCCACTCAAGGACTGCTAGTCAAGACTGCTAGTCTTGTCTAATAAAGAGAAGGACCAGGGGTGATATGATAGCAGTTTTCCAATATTTAAAGGGCTGTTGCAGAGAAGAGGGGATTGATCGAGCTATTCTCCAAAGCACCTGAGGGTAGGTCAAGAAGCAACGGATGGAAACTGATCAAGGAGAGAAGCAACCTAGCACTAAGGAGAAATGTCCTGACGCGACAACTAAACGGAACAGCTTGCCTCCAGAAGTTGTGGGTGCTCCATCACTTGAGGTTTTCAAGAGCAGATTGAACAGCTATCTGTCTGAAATGGTATTGCCATGATGGTCAAGCTGGGAGCTGGACTAGAACAGAGGTCTCCAACCAGTGGTCCAGGACCACTGGTGGCCCGCAAGAAAATTTTGGTGGTCTGCAGCACATCCGGATGGAGGAGCTGCTCCAGGATGACCAATGGGCCAGTCCTGTGACTAGAGCCCTGGAAAGAGAGATGAGAGAGAGACAGAGAGATACGAGTGAAAAAGGGAGATGAGAGAGAAAGCAAGAAAGAGACCCAGAGATGAGAGAGAGAGAGAGATGACAGATCCCGGTGTTTTGTTTTCTGTGGCAAACGGATCCAAATGGCTCTTTGAGTGTTTAAGGTTGCAGAAACAGGCAGCCAAGCTAAGTGCCTGCAGGACCTCATCCTATCACTGCGAGTCCAGGCACTTCACCGAGCAGCCCACTGGATTCCTATTAGTGGTCCGCAGGATTTAAAATTATGAATTTGGTGGTCCCTGAGGTCCAAAAGGTTGGAGACCCCTGGACTAGAAGACCTCCAAGTCCTTCCAATATATCTGTTATTCTGTGTAAGGTCTTAGCAAGCTGTCATTTGCAATCAGCACTGTTTACCCTCCTTCTCTCCCACCACACTCTATGCAATGTTGGTATTTCCAATTGTCACTATGTGTTTGTTGAACTACTCAGCATGCTAGGCTTTTCTTTGTTCTGCCAGTTTGAGGGTGTGTGTGTGTCTCAGCAACCCTGTTTGGATAACAGTCTTGTTGACACTCAAGACTCAGAATTCACCTTAAAAAGAAAGCAACCAACATTGCAGATTTCGTTGTGCAAATAAGCTGTCACATGCACACCGGGAAATTCACAAAGCTGTCAGTTTCCATTTCCTCACCTGTAAATGCATTCATGAAGGTAGAGAGAGACCGATTCAGCATTTTAAAGAAGGGGTCCCTGACAGGATACCTCTCTGACCCACACAGTACAGTATGTTCAAGGATATGGGGCACCCCCGTGCTGTCCATGGGAGTCGTCCGGAACTGAACACTATAAAACGAACAGGAAAACATTTGTGTTTTAATTTTTCTTTTCAGGTAGATACCTTTTTTCCCCCCCCAAGGAAGCTTACCATAACAAAGCAAATAAAGCACTATAATACTCTTATAATACCTTCTCCTGCGCCATGTATCAATTTTCTCGTTTTGCCCAACTTTTATTTATGATTTTAACATTTTCAAGTTGTCATACTTGTTTTTATGGTGTTCTACGCCACTCAAAGTCACTCAATAGTAAGACGGGCAACATATAAATGTAATAAATAAGCAAACAGCATAATACAGGTAGTCCTCAACTTACAACAGTTCATTTAGTGACCGTTACAACGGCAGTCAATGTTACAGCTCTACCTAATATGCAGTTTTATGATTCCTCTCTAGTGTAGTTTCCTGTTACACTAGGATTCATCTCTATTGTTCCTGTGATGCATTTCCTGTTCCTGTTGTATTTTATACTCTCAACGATGGCTTGTATAGCATTTTAATTACTCTACATGAAACAGTAAAGTGACTTATGACCATTTTTCACACTTATGACTGTTGCAGCATCTCCATGATCACATGATTTGCATTTGGATGCTTGACAACCGGTTCATATTTATGACGGTCGCAGTGACCTGCGGGTCATGTGATCATCTTTTGCGACCTTCTGAACAAGCCAGATTCCCTTAACAACCATGTCACTGATTTAACAACTGCAATGATTCATTTAACAAATGTTGCAAGAAAAGTTGTAAAATGGGGCAAAACTCACTTTATTTCTCCTTTAGCAACATAAATTCTGGGCTCAATTGTAATCGTAAATCGAGGACTGCCTATACATGCTGTCAGTGGCATAAAGAAAAAGGTTCACATATCTGTTTCCCAATCCACACTTTTGAGGAGCAACGTGCCCAGGACCATTAAAGTCAATTTCCCAAACTGAGTGGAAGTCTGAATCCATGATTTCTGATAGAAAGCAAGAACAACTCTCAGGCTCCATTGAATTCAAAGCTTTGGTGCTGTAACTTAATACTTCTGAACCAAAGGTGAATAACAAAAATACTAGACATTTTAAGGTCAGATATAATGCATGGCTTCAAAGGCTTTGTCGACCAGTTGACCCACACAAAAAAATCCATTATTTATTAACCTGAACAAGTTGTTGGAGTCTTCTCGCGCCACATGCAAATACTTAGCTCTGGTATTGTCATGGTTGAGTTCAACAGCCGTCAAGGAAAATTCAGGAATTACCGTCACCTGAATAAAAAGATACACACATCTCTGCGTATTAATACAAATTAAGCCACCAGCAGTTCTGCAGAGCTTCGAGGTCACAAACTGTGCCCAACCACATTGCCCAGAAGGCTCAGCTAGAAGGACAGTCATGTTTGCCCGACCCGCTTCAAGCCAGCTATATACCCAAAATTGGAACGCACGTAGCACATCAGGATGGCAGTTCTCCAAACCATTTTTCAGAAGCTCCCAAAGCTTTCTCAAGAATATTCCCCTTTCCACCGTACTATTCTACATTTACAGGTAATCTTCATTAAGCGACCACAATTGGGACTGGCAATCTGTCATTAGGTAAAGCAGTTGCTGAGAAAACCCACAACTGTGCATATCATCTTGTCACTTTATAACAGGGATCTCCAACCGTGGCAACTTTAAGACTCATGGACTTCAACTCCCAGCTCTGCTGGCTGAGGAATTCTGGGAGTTGAAGCCCACAGTCTTAAAGTTGTCAGCGTTGGAGGCCCCTGCTTTATAGGCCTGCGAAGGTTGCTAATAGGAGGACTGGTCTCAGAGTCTTGAGTCATAAGTGGGAACATCTCTCAATTAGGCAGTCACTAAACAAGGACTACCTGCATTTGCTCCTAGATTTGATTCAGAGTTCAAGGCAGTTTATATGGAAATTCTCTTAAATTGTATTTCTGCAAGGGATGCCTGCTGCAAAAGTACGACAGTTCAGTGAATTTTCATGCAGTTAGTTCTGACCCTTGGCTCCTAGCTCATACCATTCATCCTCTGTTTTTTGCACCATGCAAACCCAGAGGTGTGCAAGGCATTCTTTCCAATGTACAGTTTGTGTCACAACCCCCATCAAGGGCTCCAACAGACCTTAGCAAACTCTAACTGGGTATATTCTAAATTAAGAGACCTCACAGGAAGGCTGAAATTTGTGTTAACTTCTGAGTTAACCAGCTTTCACGGAAATGAGCTCTGGAAAGCCTAAATTAGCCGGAATCCTAAATTCAATTCGAAAGGCGACTTGGAAACAAAACTTTTTACCTGATTTACAGTGAATCCATGGATTTTATCCCCACTTTTGAATTGCAGCGCTCTTTCATTTGCAGAACCGCTCGTCCATCGCCACAGTCTCGGCCCAAACAATCCAGAATGATGTAAGCTTTAAAAAAACAAAAACAAAGAGGAATAACCAAAGATCAGTTTTTAAGGGCAGCGTTTCTCAACCCTGACAACTTTGATCCCCAGAATTCCCCACCCTGGCTGGGGAATTCTGGGAATTGGAAGTCTATGAGTCTTAAAGTCGCCATGCTTGAGAAATACTATTTTGGGAGGGAAGTTGTACGAAAAATAATAAAGGCAATATCGTGTTTTGTCAAGAAAAGATAGCAGAGCTGGAGTTGGGACCACAGCAGGATCTATTTTCTAATCCTGGGGGTGACTGCAAGGTAAACATTGAGATGTTAAAGACCCATTCAAAACAAATCCAAGAAAATGAAAGCAAGCCATTTCAACATCCTCAAGAAAGAAAAGAAGGAAAACACCGCCTTGATGTAATCCATAAGAGCATTCTTTTAGCTTTCTGTATATTTTCATGTCCCTCCTGAACCTTTTTATTGTTACAAATTATTCTTTTAAGAGGACACCAGTAGACTCCCCCCCCCCAAACCCCAGGAAAGATAAGGAAAACTACAGCCAAAATTCGATCCAGATTTCTTAAAGATAAGTGGGATGGGGGGGCTATTATTGGACTTGGAGCGGGGATAAATCTTTTGACCACTTCCTAGCCCGCCCTCTACTTCGTCTGAATGAATGGCTAAAGCTTCAAGGCCTAAAAACAATGTAAGGAAAAAGATACAAAATAACGCCTATAAGGAAAACTTAATTTTCCAACTAAGTTCCCTTTAGTTTCTTCTACGATACAGGCTCTTAACATACCTAGGGGAACAATAAAGAAGAGAGACAGAGGCTCTTGTTAACATGCACCAGGACTAAGCAGCATGTTGCTTAGAGTTTATCAGGTCGGCACAGAAAGCACTTTGCACATGTTCAGAGCCCTCTTGTTTTTCCCGCACCCTACCCAACAGAGGTTTCCAAAGCCCCCAGCCTTTCTAGGATGGCTCCAAAACGAGGCCATTCCCAAGTAGGGAAGCACCAACGGGGTCGGAAGGGAAGAACTCTTAAAGAGCCCCCGAGCACTGATGAAAGCGATTTCCCACGAAGAAGCCAGGCTTCGCCCTCCCGCCAGCAGCCCCTCCTGCCCCTGTCCTCACCGGGGGAGGCCCGCCCGAGCCAGCCACAAGCCCCACATGGCGACCTTCCTGGCAGAAAACGAAGCCAAGAAGCGACCACGCTGCTTCAGCTGCTGCAGCTGCTGCTTGCTTCTCCTGACCTGGACGCACCCCCCCAAAAAAACTGGAGTACGCATGCGCGGGCTTTTCCTAGCTTACTCCAGCGCGTTGCGGAATGTTACGCGCTGACGCAGCTCCGCCTCTTTCCGCCTTTCTTTTAAAAAAAGAAAAGAAAAAAAGGCTTTGCGCCTGTGTTTGAAACAACGTCGGTGGTATCGTTCGTTCTTGGCTTTCGCGGTCTGATTATCGGGTTGGGGCCAAATTTTGCCACCGTGCTCGCACAGATCCCTGAGTTTTGCTTGCAAAAAGACAAGGGCGCATAGGGATATAGCAATAGCACTTAACAATAGCACATAGACTTATATGCCGCTTCACGGCCCCCTCTAAGCGGTTTACAGAGTCAGCGTATTGCCCTCAACGACCTGGGTCCTCATTTTACCCACCTCGGAAGGATAGAAGGCTGAGTCAACCTTGAGCCTGGTGAGATTCGATCTGCAAACCCACCATCCAGTCAGAACCGATGAAGCTTTTCTCCATGAAAAGCGAAACGTCTTCAAAAACAGCAAACTCCGGTTGCCTCTTGAAAAAAGCACCTTTGAGACTATCATCTTAATACAAGTAATCCTCGAATTACGACCACAATCGAGCCTAACATTTCTGCTCCTAAGCCAGACATTTGTTAAAGTGGCTCTTTTTAAGGCCTTTCTTGCCACAGTTGTTAAGTGAATCACTGCGGTTGTTAATTGAGTAACATGGCTGTTAAGTGAATCTGGCTTTCCCATTGACTCAGCTTGTTAAGAAAGTGACAAAAGGGATCATGTGATCCCAGGGCACTGCAGCCCTCCTAAATATGAACCAGTTGCCAAGCATCCTAATTTTGATCTCTTGGCCGTAGGGATGTTGGAATGGTTGTTAAGTGTGAAAAACAATCATAAGTCACTGAATGGTCACTAAATGAACTATTTATAAGTCAAGGACTATCTGTACTTATTTTTTTTTCTGAAATTTTGAAAGCAGCAAGGTGTTTCAAACTGGAATGATAATGCAGCCCCTCGAATCAAACACATCACTTGTTCTATGTGCACATTGTGCATATGCCTATATTGGAGTTAGTAGAAGTGTAGAAATAACATTTTTAAGGTCACATTTAAGTACAGATGACTTTAAGGAACATGTGTTTACAAATATCTTTATTTCTGCTCTTATCTTTATACACCAGCAGTGCGTCCTGCCTTTTGCCTGTCCTGTATATAAAAGCATGTCATTCTAGTGCAGTGGTTCCCAATCTTGTTGGAGCTACCGAACCCCACCAGTTTCATATGCGCATTCACCGAACCCTTCTTAATTGG
>JAOYMU010000077.1:11493168-11504813 GCA_025802295.1 Psammodynastes pulverulentus
CAAAATATCTGCTGCGGGGGGAGGGAGCTGGGGCTCTGAGTTTCTGTCTCCCTTAAGATTTTTTTATTTCTCTTTTAGTGGAAATATTTTATCCTGCTTTTTTAAAAATATTTTTCAAAATATTTCATTCTTCTAGGAGGGGATGGGTGCTAACTTTCTACAGTAACATAGGACCATATCATGCAGATGGTGATAGGATTATATTGTTAATCCCACAACATGGTGTAGAAACAGCTTCTCTTCCATTGAGCCCTTGATTCAACACAAGGTTCTGCCTGGGATGAGTGTTTCTCGGGTGTGAGTGTGGGTCAAAAGCAGCAAGAGGATGGGCTCAGGGTCATGACTGAATCTCACCTCATCTCAAAAGAGGAGACATCCATGAACACCAACAAGCAGTCAGAAGACATGATGAAAACCTCTTTAATTTCACACGATATAGACAGACTTCACCAGCGATCAGCACCCAGATCAGTATAGATTTACTCCAAGGTTAACATCAGATCAACAATCAAGTAAACAATACTCCAATCAAACAGCCCAACCAAAGAATCCCCAAGAAACCACCATCCCTCAACAATGATAGGGCAAGACACTAGAATATAAACTGGGAGCAAATCCCCCTCCTTATTAGTACTGATGATGTAAGTACTCATCACTAATGACTTAACTGCTAGAGCTCACTGTAACAACATAGCTAAAAAAGCACCAAGAGTTGTTAACTTAATCCTGCACAGCTTTTTCTCCGGCAATACTGACCTACTAACTAGAGCATACAAAACATTTGCTAGACCAATTCTCAAATACAGCTCATCTGGCTGGAACCCGCACTGCATATCGGATATAAATGCAGTTGAGAAAGTCCAGAGATAGTTCACAAGAAGAGTCCTCCACTCCTCTACTCGCAACAGAATACCTTATGCCACCAGACTTGAAATATTGGGCTTAGAAAACCTAGAACTACGCCGCCTTCGATCTGACTTAAGTGTAGTACATAAAATTATCTACTGCAATGTCCTACCTGTCAGTGACTACTTCAGCTTCAACCACAACAATACAAGATCACACAATAGATACAAACTCAAGGTAAACCGATCCAAACTCGATTGCAGAAAATACGACTTCAGCAACAGAGTTGTCAATGCCTGGAATGCCCTACCTGACTCTGTAGTCTCTTCCCCAAACCCCCAAAACTTTAACCTTAGACTGTCTACTATTGACCTCACCCCTTTCTTAAGAGGTGTGTAAGGGGCATGCATGAGCGCACCAACGTGCCTCCCGTCCCCTGTCCTAATTTCTTTTCCTCTTATTTTTATTCATTTCATATATTCATAATTATGTTTATACTTATATGTATTATCCAATGGATGCTTGACAAAACAAACAAACAAACAGTTTGAAGCCCCCAGAAACTTGTAGTATCTCCTTCAAATCCCAGGTCATTCTCAAAAAGCAGCCCAGTTCCATCTTTTGATGTGCTGCCTGTCAAAACACCCAAATTCCCACTGGACCTGGCGGGCACCAGGTTCGAGTCGTCCGAGGGTTGGCCGGACTCTCTGAAATCTGACTTCAAGTCTCCATCCTTGCTGTAGCTCTTTTTCAGCTAGTATTATGTTTAGGGAGCCATCTTAATTCCAATGGAAAAGGGTAATCTATAAAACAGTGCAATAAATAAATGAGAAACCACTTTGATCCTGTTGACATGAACATTGGGACAGATGTCCAAATCTCCAGCTGTTTTCCTGACTGCTAGTTACCACTAATCTATGTGATTGCACAAATTGGCAAGAAATAGGGTCTAGTATGGAAGAAATCCTATCCCAAAGCACCAATTAACTAGAATGCTCTCTGCCTCTCCTTTATGACCTTTCAACATCTACACTGGTGGCTCCTTCCTTCTTCTTCTTGGGCTTAGAACTTTTATCTCCTATCTAGGTCTTAGTCAACCAATTTACCAGGAGTTTGTTTGTATTCTTTTATTTCTCTCAGTATTGAGGTTTAAAGTCATGGAATCAGAAGGACCCTTTCTTCTGAAATATACAATTATCTTACAGTGTTTCATCATTCAATCTGTTTTTCCTCCTTTGGATTGGGTATCTAGCCTGCTTGTTTGATTGAATGTCATCTGAAGATCAACAGAGGTTGCCTGACTTTTGAGACCCTTTCTTATAGTCTTTTTCAAAGCTCTGTATTCATCATTTCTTGGAAACTACCCCAGATTTCCAAGAACAGCCTTGTCCTTTCTCCATTTCTCAAACCCTGCCACTTTATTTCTTTAGAGAAATTTAGGTTATCCAAAAAAAGAAAAAAAAAACCCATCACCCCAAGCCACCCTATGGTAGAAAACTTATTGAATCTAAAGATTGGCCATGTGATACAATTAATTTGTGGCACTTCTAAATGTGGACCTTTGAGCCTCACCTCTCAAAAAAAAAGTTTTAATTTTAAACGGGGCCCCAAAGGTTATGATTAAGTACACTTTTATTATTAAACTGTGTCTCAAACATACTTGACTAAGTTTCTATTCAGTTCAATTTAAATGGAAATTAAATAAAATTAAACTTAGTTTTTGTCCTTGCCCCACCTTATCCGATATTCTTTGGTGTTCGGCCTGGGGCTAAAACAAGTTTGCCCTTCTGATTTAAAAGCTGAAGGGAAGATGATGAACAGGTAGCTGAAACATAGATAGTGGCTGCTGGCAATCTTACAGCATTTTTATGCACTCTTTCCTTCTTCTTTATAGCTAGTCTCTCCCAAAGGCTCAGACTGGATAATAGCAATTTTCTTGAAAAACAAAGAGAAAGATTCTTGTCCCTTAAGGCTCATAATCTAACAATTTAGTAACTGGATAGTGTTTTTAATTAGCTTATTATCCATCAGGCATAAGACATTAATGTTTAGAAATCTTTAAAACAGCCGCATTGCATTAACAGCTTTATGTCTTTTGCTTGGCCCTGTGATTTGCCATTTCAGTTAACGTTTACAAATGGTGCCTAATTCATCTGTAGATTTTTGTCTACCATGTCTAACTTGATAAACAAGAGGAAACACAGCCTGAAGCACTTGTGATTTATTTTGTAGAGGAGGGTTCTAAATAATTTCCAAAAGTAGGTGGACTTGCATTACTGGACCTTTGTAGAAGGGGGAGGAGAATGAACGAGAGACTCCCAGATTGTCATCTGTCCCTTCGGTGTGTTATCTTGAGACTTGGAACAAGCTGGGACTTGCAGGGTCGCCACCATGCTGGTGTACTACATGGGTATGAAATTCTGTTGGGCAGAAAGGTTCGCCTTCATCTTTTCTACTATTCTTGTTCACTTTGATGAAACTCCTCCCAACTTTCCTTTCAAAATGAAGCGATTAACAGCTGTGAAATCCTTATGGATGAAATGTAGTGTTCTTACCTTTTAAGTCATGAGGTGGCCCTTACAGCAATAGCACTTAGACTTATATACTGTTTCACTGTGCTTTTACAGCCCTTTCCAAGCAGTTTACAGAGTCAGCATATTGCCCCCAACAATATGCTCATTTTACCCACCTCGGAAGGACGGAAGGTCTGGTGAGATTTGAACTGCTGAATTGCAGTCAGCCGGCAGTCAGCAGAAGTAGCCTATAGTACTTCAGTCTAACCACTGCGCCACCATGGCTTGTAGGGGATTATGGTTTTAATTATAAGATGTGCCCCAGCAGAAAGAGTGAATAGCAAAACAAGAAAAGGATTTGTGCATTGATACCAGTGTATTTTGCTGCAATGCAACTGCTATTAATAAACAGTGTTATGAACTTTATTACTTTTCTCATGTATGAATGTCTTCTTCTCTTTTTTTGTAGTCAATTCTGCTGACTCTCTGACTTTTTCCAACTGGGAAGAATAGGCCGCCAGTGAAGCTTCAGAGTGATGGAGAGATGCATAAAACAAAACAGTAGCACAGCAGGAACCACTGCCATCTCCGCCCAAAAAATTCAGCTCAGCAATTTCGCAGGGAGAAATGTGACATAAATGCTCAAGCCTATTGAATGTAAGGGAGAGCAAGAAAAATCTCCCCTCCCCCCCATCTCTAGGAAGAAGATTGCTAAAAGTTGGCAAGGCAGTGAGAAAGTTTCTCTGAGTTAAAACTTACCTTGAACCTGTACAATGAGAGAATTTGATGCAGCTGGAAAAGAGAGAAAGAGGCCAGTCATTGTTAGGAAAGGAAAAAGTTCTGAGCCAAGAACCAGAAGAGACACACACACACACATACACACACACACACAGACAGAGAGACAGAGACAGAGACAGAGACAGACAGAGAGACAGAGACAGACAAAGTGCGAGAGAGAGACAGAGACAGAGAGAGAGAGAGAGAGATGACTTAATTATAACAATGCTGCTAAAAAGACATTTTCCATTGGCTGGCCCTTCTCTCCACCAGCTGCAACTATCCATCAAAAAAATCTTTCCTTGCTGCTGTAGGCTATTGCTAACAGAGATCAAATGTGATCTGCTGATCCATTGCTTCACTCTCATTGTCATTATTTGCAGTCTATTCCCTGGGGACAACAGTGGAAACTTAGCTTCTCTAATTGCAAAACGAAGAGTTGGAGAATACAATGCAATGCGACTAGAACTCACACCTACTGTTTAGTGGGTTGGATTTTTTTGCTACAGACCTTGGTTCATGGTCAGGAGGGTACGTGTGAGAACAGAGAGGATATCTCCAGAGGCAAACCAGGTTTTCCTTTTCCTTTGTTGTAAGCAAAATGAGATAGACTGACTCCATTGAGGTGACTTACGAATAAAGGAACTGAAAAAAAAAATTAAATAAATAAACCAAATCATCTGCGAAATAGCCATTTGCAAAGTCCTTGATGTAAGTGTCAGAGAATATGATGGCATTTTCCTGCAAGCAAATGTACCAAATAGTCACAAGACATCCAAGCTTAAAAAAGAAAACGACTTTGCTCCAAATTAGCATCTTCCCCACCGGAGCCCCCCCTTTCTTTTTCAGCCAAGTCTCTGGCTGCCAATTAAATATTCCAAACATCCCTATTTACAACTACAGTATCAACACATTGCAAGTATGTTCTCATGCCATCCTTATTCCAACAGGAAGAAGTTAACAGAAAAATCTTAGAAAGGCATCAAAGTGACAAGTCAGATATGGAGCCTATAGTCAAGTCCTCTACTCACATGCTTTTATTCTGAGGAATTCAAAGGCAGCTCCTAACGTTCAACCAACCTACCATTACAAAGAGCAACCAAAGATTGCTACCTCTGTGTGTGTGTGTGTTTGTGTGTGTGTGTGAGTGTGTGTGTGTGCGCGCAGGGGTAGTATTCTCTGCCAAGTATCTTTAATTTCCTTTAAAGTTGCTTCTGTGGGATTTAAATCTAAGAGCAAACCTTTCTCTATGACTCTTTCTTGTGTCAACCTGTTCTGTTTTGCCAAACGGCCAGCTTTGAAATATATTTTTCTTTAATTAGGGGAATCAATCGGCAATCACATAGTGAGTACAAAGTGACTTTCCAATTTAAAAAGCAAGACCAGTTTAAAATCTGAAAGATAAGAACCTTTCTCAAGAATGTCCATACCAGGGGTCAGCAACCTGTGACTCTGGAGCCGCATGTGGCTCTTTCATCCCTCTGCTGTGGCTCCCTGTTGCTGGTCGGCTCCACAATTCATAGGGCTTTCAGTTAGGACAGGTAGAGGAAAAAGGATGCTGTGCTAGGAGGAGACTCTACGGTGGGGAACTCAGACTTCCGGTCGGCTCCAGAATTGAATGGGGGGCTTCTGGTTAGGACCTTTGTGGCTCTTTGAGTGTTTAAGATTGCTGACCCATGATCCATACATTCAACCAATACATGTAATGTAACTAAATTTTGTATCTCGGCTACTAAAGCATGTAAGCAAATTACTACAGAATAAGATTTGAGGAACCAAGGATATATTATATCCAAAATGAGTTATCTTCTGTGCTATGTTATGGTTTTCAATTTTTTTGTTTGTTTTTATATTAGCTTAGAAAATTAGCGTACTTTTTGGAGTATAAGACGCACTTTTCTCACCCCCAAAAGTGGGTGAAAATTTGGGTGCGTCTTATACACTGAATGTTGCAGAAGCCCCGTCCACCAGCAATTTACCTCTTTGCAGCAAGCAGCCAAAAGCCTGTTGCAGCTTCAGCACAGCCCAATTAGCATAAGCAGCTGATGGTCCTTTGGATCGGGCTCCGACCATCAGCTGTTTCAGACTGCAGCCTGAAACAGCCCAGCCACGTGCTAATTAGCCTGTGCTGGGAAAGTGAAACTGAAACTATTTATGCTTGCTGCATGGAGGCAAATTGCTGGGAAGCAGAAGCTGAGGTAAGATTTTTTTTCTTGTTTTCCTCCCCTAAAAGTTAGGTGCATCTTATAATCCGGTGCATTTTATAGTCCGAAAAATATGGTATATTAAATAATTTTATTGTATTGGTCTGATCGTTGATTGAATAAAATAAATATCAGTTTCAATGGTGTTGTTTAGATAACACATTTTATTTTGTTGGTAGGGGGAGGAAGTGTTATTAAAATTGAAAAATTGGTGTTCTTTAACTCAGTGGAATAATTTTAAGAGGGTTAAAACTCACCCCAAACAACCTTATTTAGGATTACAGTGGTTGCCGTCTGTCAGTAACGTTTACTTCTTCTGCCATTGAGATGAAATTTGAAAAAAGGCAAACTATAGTAATCCTCAATTTACAACTTTTTGTAATCCCATGCCAGAGTACGGTAATTCATTGAGGAAGGAAAGAGGGAAGGAAGGAATTAATTTCCAATTATAAGTGCTGCCAGTGCACAAATGCACCTTAATCAAGTGGATAGCTTGGTTGTTTGTGGTATTGCAAATGGTGGAAGGTTAAAAATATGTCAAGATGGCCAGTTAAACAGTCATGGCTGCCATTTTGTCTTTCTTAACATACACATAGTAGCAGTGGTGGGATTCAAATAATTTAATAACCAGTTCTCTAATGACCAGCTGGGTAGGCATGCCTGGGTGATCATGTGACTGTGTGGAGCTCAGGCGACAGTAAGTCTGGGCATACTGCCAAGAACCTTCAGCTGTTCTATGGGCTAACCAAGAGGCAGTTTCTGTAAGCAGAGCAATAAAGATTAGGCTAGAAACAACACCAGAATGTCTCCTTCCTTCCTTCCTTCTTTACGGGATTAGCCCTGTAAAGTGGAAAAAAAACAACAGGAAATTTCTTCCAACCACCGGTTCTCTGAACTGCTTAGAAAGTTAAGAACCGGTTCTCGCGAATAGGTGCGAATCTGCTGAATCCCACTACTGCATGGTAGCCATCTTTGTCTATAACAAGAAAAAAGAATACATGTATAAGTGCATGTTTTAAAGCTCCAAAGATTGGGATCTTGTGTGATTTTCTCATTTTATGCACACATCGGTGTTTCTTTTCAGAAGGAATGCAGCTGGCAACTATATATCCTGCTTGGGCCTTACACTGACTGACCATATGTGTGTAAAATCTGAAGAGGACTGTCCTATTGCTAAATCCCAATTCTGTAGCCAGCTGCTGCACAAAGGTTTTTCAGTGATTATGCAAAAAAGACCAGAAGATGCTTTCAGAATCTCATCTATGAAACACTATAATCGACACTAGCTTTCTTTAGAAACAGGCCATGAAATTTCTTACCTAGGCCAAATGCTACTGCATTTATGAAATCCAGCACCAACTGGGAAGAATACAGTGTTTTAAAATTACTGTGTTCTTCCAAGCCAAACACACCTATAAAAACACTTTGGATAATAGTTGTTTCATTTGCTGATTAGCTGCTTTTATAGTTCAATAAAGTAGGATGAAAATGCATAGACAAATGGTTCAACAGAAAACATTTCCAGAGTTAGTCATTAAAAATAAACAAACAAATAAAAGAGCAACAATCAAAGCCAAACTTCTACATATATAGTGACCAACTACTTTTTCAGTTTTCTTTGAGAGGGATCTGGGCAAAGACAGGACTTCTGAACATGTTTTAGAAATATTGGTTGGTAAAAAAGGATCGATGATGACTTTATTGTTGCTTCTTCTGAAAATTGATAAATTTACTACAGTGGCCATGAAAATGAGTCTCCTGATGTGGTAGATTCCTAAAATTAATTCTTAAAGTCTAAACTTAAAGCTTAAAGTTATAGACAACCTCTTGAAGTGCTGTTAATGTGAGATGATGTTTATTTTTAATGGCAAATTAATTGCAAGTATGAATGTGGCCAAATGATTGGTTTTAAATAGCATATATGTATGGCAAGTCACAAGTTTCTAGCATGGCTCATGGTTTCATCAGCTATAAAATATGTGAAGTGTTGTTTATGAAAACACCTTTTTATTGGGCATTATTAACACCCCATGTTCAGATTGCTTTTAGCCAGAGATCTTTCTTTTATGGACTCTAATGAAAGCTGGAATAAATTCTAGCTTTTTGATGGCTCCAACAGCTGGCCTAATTAAGCCAGGGCAGTATAAGTGGAATAGACTGTATTTCAAAGGCATCAGATTCATTGGAACCATTTGTCCAGATAATGAAAAAAGGAACCATTAAAGATGAAAATGATGGAGAATGTGTAAAAACATTGAAGCTAATTTCATGGTAAACATCTAAGTTCCCAGTCAAGCTATAAGGATATTGAAATCTGATAGCAGAATGCAGTTCAGTCAATTAAAAAAAGAACACCGTGTCTTGTCTACATTTCTGTAAGTTCTAAACCAGAATATTTCAGAGAGGTGGAGAAATGAAAAAAAAAATGTAGGATGTGCTTGAGCAGGACTATTCAAGACAATTAACTGAGCTATTGTTTATTCAGTTAACTGGATTTTCTAGGTTTCCCTGACACACTGAATTATAACTTAACCACACAGGCTGGGTTTGCAGATTTACAGTTAGGATGAAAATTGGCTGGCTAGTTTGTGGTTCATTCATGCACAGCTCCAGGGCTGATGTGTAGCCCTGGGATTTCCAAGCAATAAAACATTGGCACTTTTTAAATAGGCGGTTAAGTTGATCTTAGCAAAGTCAACAGTGGAAGAACATTTCCCATGAAGAGGACTTCTCCATCACTTTCAGTCTTCATGAAACATTTATTTCTCTCTGTCAAGGTGAAACAGAATATATCCTACCTTTTATTAGTGGATAGAATTTTTCTCAATGCCTTGAGCGTTCCTTTCTAGTCTTCCTAAAATATAAGCATTTGAAAGTCACTGCATTATTAATCCTGTCTTAATTAACTTAAACTGGAGATTTGAAGATGGCCTACTTTGAGATGAATTTGGGTTTGGGAGCAGATTGGATTTCAGAGTTTTGAGACTCAGTTAAGGGAAGAAAAACATTTGATGGTCTACAATGGGAAAGGAGGACACTATTAAAACACCTGTGGCTACTTCATTTTGGGAGAATGAGAACACATCCTTTCTCAAACTCAGCAACTTTAAGATGTGTGGACTTAGAATCCTAGCTGGGGAATTCTGGGTGTTGAAGTCTTAAGCTTGATGAAATTCTGTAACATTGCTCTATAGGTGTTAATCTTCCCAGGTTGCATCCATATATGTTCAAGGTTTCTTCACTAAAGATTTCAAAATACTGTATTGATCCTGTACCTCTTTTAAGATTCAAAAAGGGATGGGGAAAGAAAATCACATGGTTGGCAAACAAAACATACAGAAAAAGGGGGTGGGGAAGGGGTCGAAATGAAAAATGAAAACCTCAGCTGTGAGCTTTCACTTTTCTGGGGTGCTAGTCTTCACATGATTTTCTCTTGTTGTTACTTGTGAAGTCATGTCAAACCAAAAGCAACCCCATGGACAATGTTCCTCCAGGCCTTCCTGTCCTCTATCATCTTCTGGAGTCCATTTAAGCTCATGCCTACTGCTTCAGTGACTCTATCCAGCCACCTCTTTCTCTGCCTTCCCTTTCTTCTATTGTGCTCAATCTTTCCCAGCATTAGATTCTTCTCCAGAGAGTCCTTCCTTCTCATTAGATGGCCAAAGTATTTGAGTTTCAGCTTCAGGATTTGGCCTTCTAAAGAGCAGTCAGGATTGATCTCTAGAATCACTGAAATTTGTAATTCCCTGTCTGTCTCAAAATACCCTTTTATTATAATTTTGGGGCCTAGAAGTTTCACATGGATGTAACCTTTTACCACCCCTCTCCAGTTCTTGGAGATTGCCTGGATCTCAGGTGTCAAACTCGATCATGTCATGTGACGTATTGGGACGTATCACATTTTTTTGCCTTTGTGGAGCCAGGGTGGGCATGGCCTGCGCATGATGCTTCCGGCCCACGGGCCGCCAGTTTGATAGGCCTGGCCTGGACAATTCCCTGAAGTTTACTTGGCAAGGTTTTTCACAAGTGGTTTGTCATTGCCGCTTTCCTAGGACTGAAAGTGACTGGCCCAAGTCACTCAGCTTGGCTTTGTACCTAAGAACTGTTAAGATCTAAGGCAGGATGTAAATTTAATCCTAGTTAACTAGGATTAAGTTTACATCCTGCCTTAGGTTTTACAGTTCGGTCTTAGGTACAAAGCCAGCTGAGTGACTTGGGCTAGTCATCTTGTGCATTTGTACTTCCTCTAGGAAAGGTGTACACAATCTATGGCCTCCAGATCATATTCGCCCATTACTTAAAAGCCTGCAAAAATTCTTGCCAAATGTAATCTTTAATATAACAGAGTTTTTAAAAAATCGACATCGTCTAGACCCGGGGTATCAAACGTTCATCATCATGTCGCTGTCATGTGATGTATTAGACTTTCCCCATCCTTCGCTAAACTGGGCGTGGGCATAGTCAGCACGTGACACATCTAGCTCATGGGCCGCGAGTTTAGCAGCCAAACTAGACAAACTTGATACATGAGGGCTGCATTCACACAGATTTTTTTGTGGGATTTGTGCAACAACACTGAAGTGGTTTGCCACTGCCTTCTTCTAAAACATTTAATCAACTTCCCAATCCACCTAACGATCATGGTCAACCATGTAAGTCAAAACTAGGATTGATCCTCAGCTTCTAAGATCAGACCTGCTGAAGTCAGATGTGTGGAGAAACATCTAAGTGGGAATGTTTCCAAACATCATGGAATTTAATTTTAAACATTTTACAATCAAATCAAATATAATTTTGTCCTGACACACGTTGCAATATGCTAAGGAAAGCCAAATACAATGATCAACTCTGTAAATTAAACCTGAAGCCCAATGGCGAGGGTGTCTCTGGGGTGAGGCATCTTGACCTTTTAAACTACAATCTGCCCAATGGGATGCTAATTTTATTTTTTCTTTAATTGGGACAGGGCCTAAGCTTTTTTCTGCAGTTTATATTGAACCTGTAAAAAACTGGCTTGCTATTTAAAATGATGATTTGGTTAAATACCACAACATCTGATAGGATACATTCACTGGCTTGATTAAAGTCAGAATCTAGAAATAAACATTATTTGGGGAGTAAGTATATTATTTGGACAATATGAAAACTTACTATAACTTGGAAACTATGTACATGCGTATAAAATGACACATTACAGATGATATTAGACCAGTGATTCTCAACTTTTCGAATGCCTCGACCCCTTAATACAGTTCCTCATCTTGTGGCGACCCCCAATCATTAAATTATTTTTGTTGTTGACTAG
>JAOYMU010000077.1:11579415-11591296 GCA_025802295.1 Psammodynastes pulverulentus
ATAGATAGATAGATAGATAGATAGATAGATAGATAGATAGATAGATAGATAGATAGATAGATAGATAGATATTGATGATAGATGAATGGATGGATGGAGAGATAGATAACATATCCCCTACAGATTATTCATATCAGTTCTATGGTTTGCTTTCTTTCTCCACCACCTCCTCTGTTTTATCCTCCTGAAAACCCTATGAATTGCAACAAATAGTATTTGGATTTAAACATACAAGCATCTTCACATGTGAACTAGTAACGCTCAAATGATAGCTCAAGGAAAAACTGAGTGATATCAGACATGTGGGTAAGTGATATATATCCAGAAGTAGAGGAGGCATTATCTAACCATGAACTGGAGCTCTTGGATGCTCAGATCATGGGTGTGAATGCTACTGCAATGCTCCATACAGTACTTCAGTTCTTGGAAATATGAAGTTGGTGGCATGATGATATAGTCCAAATAATCAAATAACACTAGACTATTTTAGGGCAAGCCACCTCTGCCTCTCAGTATTGTCTGCTTTTGAGGAATTTGAAGCAACATCTCACTAACAACAGAAAAGCCCTTGGTCTGAATAGGCAACCACACAAAATTAGACCAGCTGTGTGTTGTCATCCAGTTCTGATCTAATGAGCTCTTGAATGTTTGGAGGACAGAATAAGCCAACCTGAAATCCATTTAATAGGTAATAAAAAGAATCCATTTTCATTGTTAGGGCTTGACTTTGCAACTTAAATAACATTAATCATCATTACAGAGAAAGGAGAAAAAAAGATGGGACATCTGCCACATTTATTTCTCTGCTTTAGGCTAAATCAAGATTAGCCCAGGTAAAAAGAAAGGTACCATGGAAAAAAATTCCATGTATTAGGCAGAAGATCTGAAAAAGGAGTTATATTAGCAGAAGTTATATCAACATGAAGAACATATTTGCACACTCCAGGAGCTGAACAAAATAGGGTGAATCCCACTGGCTATTGTACATAGATAAGCATAGTTTTCCTTTAAAAGGTCAGAAAATATTCCCAGTTCTATTTTCCCAACATACAAACATATTAAGGTAAGAAGGAATTCCTAATCCCATTTCCCCTTATTTTGAGCCCTCTACACGTTTAGATGACTTACTGAGTGACAGCATTGGTTGGGGATACTGAATTTGCTCAGGCACTATAGCAAGATAACATATGTTCAAACTCAGATCAGTTGAGTTATTTATTCATTAGGACAATCATTAAAGTAAATGAATAAACACATTCCGTTTCATGCCATGGCATCTGCCTAATGGTTAAGAATTCTCCCTGGCCTCTCCTTTTTAAGGAAGGCTTGAAAAGAAGGAGAAATTGAGAATCAGTTTAGTCTAGTGGTTAAGGCATTAGTCTAGAAACCAGGAGGCTGTGGGTTTTAGTCCTGCATTGAAAGCCAGCTAGGTGTCTATGGGCTAAAGACTTTCTCTCAGCCCAATCTACCTCATCAGGTTGTTGTTGTGGGGAAAATAGGAAGAGGAAGGTGTGTTGGAGACTGTTTGGCATCTTGAGTTATTTATAAAAAATAATAAAGATGAGAAAGAAGTAGAGTAAATAAATGAATAATGTAGAGTAGCTCTGTAGGCTTTGATTATAATTTGGGGTTTTCTCATTCCAGGAAAAAGAAAGTATACTGTAACCAAGGAAACCCTTGTTCCAAATGCCACAAGATTAGCAGTTCAATTCAGAGGTGAAGGAATTTAATCCTATATTTATGAGTGCTTGCTAAAAAGAAATATCTTGAATTTGGATATTGTGAAGAATGTTCTACCAGGCTTTAAGTTTGCAGGATGTTGAGAACATCTTGAAGGAAGTTAGAAGGAA
Source organism: Psammodynastes pulverulentus (assembly GCA_025802295.1). Classification (NCBI taxonomy): domain Eukaryota; kingdom Metazoa; phylum Chordata; class Lepidosauria; order Squamata; family Psammodynastidae; genus Psammodynastes; species Psammodynastes pulverulentus. The sequence goes on from JAOYMU010000077.1 coordinate 11,581,266, forward strand.
ATAGGATAGTGAGCAGCAAAGGTAGAATTCAGGATAACCAATTCTGGCTATACAGGACCCAGGACAGCTCCTATTATTCTATTCTAGAGAAAATAGCTGCTGTTTCTACAAGGTGTGAATTCAACCCCCTCCAAATGATTTTCAGGGCAATGGTAATACTTCAGAAAAGAGCCTGTACAGATATAAACCTCTTTTCATCTACGTGCCAACCAGCAGGGCACTGTGATGCTTGTACCTCCAAGGCTAGAGTGCAGTAAAAAGGAGCATTAAATCACTCACTAGAAAGGATAATGAAAATCCCTTCCTGACATGCTAGACTAAATTTGTAGTAATTGTCACATTATGTAATAGAGTATTAAGTCTCTTAATTTATTCATCTAATGTCTGAAGAATAACAGTCTCATTTGAACTGACTTATTCTTGTTGCTGGAACATAAAGGTGGGGTAATAGGTTGATAATACTATTACTATATTTAATAGTAATTGTATTTAAAGTAATAATGCTAATAGGTGACATTTTATTTTCTGCAATGAATGTCAGCCATCGTCCTGAAGTTTTCTAAGAATGATAATGGCTGTCCAATTACTGATTTGGGGAATTAAGTAACAAGGCCAAAATTCTCATACTGTGGGGAAAAGTGAGGGAGGAGGGACAGCTGATTAAAGAAAACCAATATGTATTTCCTGAAATGGAAATTTGATGGAAGGTAATAATAGGGTAGCCTCTGTACTTTCTCCAGTTTCCTGCAATTCAGAATTGTTATCTCTATCTGTCTGTATGTATGTCTGTCCCTCAGTTTATCTATCATATATATCATCTATCTCTGTCTGTCCATCTGTGTCTGTCTGTCCATCTGTCTGCCTATCTATCTATCTATCTATCTATCATCTAATTTATATAACCACTCATCTAGCCAAGAAACACCAAGAAACAAAAATAAAGAATTACATTAAAACAAAAACCAACAAAAACCACACCAAGGTTCAGTAAAAACACAAGCCATTAAATATATGCACAAAACATTGTATAGAAAAATGTGATGTGGAGGAAAAACGAATTCAAACACATGTATAGAACATTGTCCAGGAAAATGGCTTGAATTAGTTAGAATCAAAGTCTGAAATACATATGAAAGATAAAGGGCAGCTTTCACAAAAATGCAGTTATTGGATGTTGCAGATGTGAAAATGCTTATATTTTCCCTGCAGATCTTTTTATTGTAACGTATGAACTAATTTTTAATGAACCAAAGAAATGAAATGAAACTTGGCATTTTGATTAATCCATGGGTGTGGAGTAGATCTCTTGCCACATATAAAATAAGATTTAGTTCCACTTTAGTTATTCTACTTATGAGAGATGTTATCTATTCATCTAGACATAGTTTGGAAGCCTTTTCAGTTATGGGGAGATGTCCATCAATTTGGCTATTTCTTCAGGAACTCTTTTTTGCAAACATTAGACGTAAATAGTAGATTTTAAGTTCTCACAGGCCCTTCAACCACTGTAATTTTGGCTTGCACTTCACAGAAGTTGGAAGGTGGAGTTTAGCAATAAACTTCTTCAGCTGATTATTATTATTTTATTATTTATTTTATTTATTTATTAAATAGATTTATATTGCCACCTATTCGCCCAAGGCAAATAGTCAATGAAGCTCAAGAACATCTTGCACTCTATGAAAAGATCATGCCTGCCATCATAAACATCATTGTAACCATGAAATGTACTAAAACATTAAAAAGAATGTGTATACACATAGATATACAGTATATTTTAAAGATTTCACAAGATTCCCTTTTAAAATAAGAAACTTTATATAGAGTGTAAAAGGTAAGTAAGAAATAACAAGCCAAAATAGGAAATAAGATAAGAAAAGGAAATATATGTAAATAGTGGCTGTGCTATTGGCTATAGCTCTTCATACCTTTGCCCCCTGAATTCCACAGTCTCTGCTGCTCTGTGCTCCCTTGTACTACATGATCTTCACCATCTTGTTCCTGTTGTTGATTAAGTATGCCTGGCCTGGTTCTTCATGAGACAGCTGATGGCTACATAAGACTTACTTTCCAAGGCCATGCATAGCAGACCTTAGAAAGAAGACCTCATCTACCTCACAAAGGACAAGACCAGGCTTGCCTTATTAGCAGCTGGAGAGAATATAGCAAAGGTCAGATGGAGAACAGGAGAACAAGGGGTGCAGGGTATTGTGAATAACCAGAGAAAAAATTCAGAGCTGGTGACATGCCAAGAAGCTCCATAGAGTTCTGGGGCAGCTTGGTGCCTATAAGACAGAATATAGGGTGTAGATAGGGAAAATAGGGCGCTTGAAGGGGAGACAAACTGCTATTTGAAGAAGAACTGAAGCTTGAGGCTGGGAAGGAACAAGCCACAAATGATTTGGCTTGGAGCAGATCCTTGGTTAACGACTAGCAGGTTTTGGTTAATGATAGCAGTTGGGAGAGCCATTGCTAAGCGATGTGGTCACTTCACAATGTGCTTTATGACACATTGCTTTGTGATTGATCCCAATTACCATCATCATTTGAGGATTATCCCAATTACCATCATAATTTGAGGATTATCTGCATTTTCTTTTCTTCCATATCTACTTTTTCAAGATCTAATGTTGACATTGCCAAGAAATGCTCTGTCTCATGTTCCGAACTTCTCATCATCCTGGTTGAGTTCACTAATTCCCTTGATTTTTCATCATAAAGAATCAAATCAATACTGTTTTTAGATTTATATTCATTCTTTGGCCATGCATGCATAAGAATAGACTTGTGCTCAAATCACTTATTTTAAACAGAACATCCTTGCATGAACAGTGACCAATTTATCACTTTTCATTCATACTTGGGCCTTTGAATGGTCCTATCATTTTTTCTGTACTCTCGTTTTATTCCCATTCATGCCATCTAGCAAAATAATCTTCCCACTGAACTCTATTAATTTAGAGTGTGGTGCAATGGTTCCCCAAAGCATCTCTATTTTTCCATTATCACCATTCACTGGAGCATATCATGTAGCTATCATCATAATATGGATTCCTACTTTCATAAGCACCCATAAGATCCAGATGGCATCAATTCATATTTCCTAAGTTCTAGCTTTTTCATTCATAATTAAATCTACACCTTCACTTCTCTGCATCAACTCTACTCCATAAGATCAGATTGCCTTCATTTAGTTTCATCACATTCTTCCCTTTTCACAGCACACATTTCTATTTTGATTCTTCCTTTGATGCATTAATTCATACTCTTTATTATTTATTCCTTTTACTGTCCTTCTTATTCCTGTTCCAAAGCACAATCTTTCCTACTCTATAGTTATCATTAGATGAATCCTAGATACTGAATTCTACCAACTATCATGGTTTTGGCCAATCCAGGTTTCCAAATAATGCTTTTATAGATTAATAAATAGTATTCTTGCAGATATCTATGGAGATTCTCAGTCATCCAGGTCCTGGTTATCCCCAAAGGTGCTTTTTCAAGAGGCAACTGGACTCATTGTTTTTTGTTTGCAGTCATTTTGCTTCTCATCCAAGAAGCTTCTTCAGCTCTGACTAGATGGTGGGGAATGGAAGAATTTATATGCCTGGCAGACAGCTGGTCATTTGCATTCTTTTAGTGAGTGTAAAGCTAGTTAGAGGTTTATTTGTGTTATCAGGATCACCTGAATGGTACAAATGGGTGTGAAGCCTATTTAGAACTGTTGAAAGGACTGTGTTGTACATTGGAGATAGGTGATGTCATATCCCTCCCCCTCTGTTGAGAGAGAGCTGTTCAGTTTTGACATAGATGGCCTGTTTGACCCCTCTTTCAAACCAGCTGTCCTCTCTGTCCAAAATGTGGACTTTTCTGTCTTCAAAAGAGTGGCCTTTGTCTTTTAAATGCAGATGGACTTCTGAATCTAATCCTGATGGGTTTGTTCCCCTATGTTGTGCCATGTGTTTGTAAAGTGGTTGTTTTGTTTCCCCAAAGTACAGATCTGCACATGGCTCACTGCATTGTACTTTATATACCATGTGCTCAGTTTGTGTCTGGGTGTTACATTACATTACAATACACTAAAGCAGAAGGTTGTCCACCTCAAGGATAAAACATGCAGACACAAACTTTCAGAGTAGGAAAAGGTGGAGATTTTCAGGGACAAGTAAAGTATTTATGTACCGTATTTTTGGGAGTATAAGACACATTTTTCCACCCCCAAAAGTGGGTGGAAATGTCTGTGCGTCTTATACAGTGAATGTTGCCAAAGCCCCGACCACCTGCCAGCTCCCACCCTATGGACTCTGCCTCCCAGCAATTTGCCTCCTTGCAGCAAATAGCAAACAGCCTGTTTCAGCTTCAGCACAGCCTGATTAGCACAAGCAGCTGATTGTCGGTTGGATCGGCCTCCCGACAATCAGCTGTTTCAGGCTGCAATAGGCTATGACAATCTGTTTCAGATTGCCATAGCCTATTGCTGCCTACATGTACCTCATTTTTGGCCTTCGCTTCCCATTTTTGGCCTCCACGTGCCCCATTTTTTGCTCATTTCGATCCCCCCCAAATGAAACAGACCAAAAATGGTGTGTGTGGAGATTGAAAATGGGATGCATAGACCGAAAATGGGGCATGCGGAGGCAGCAATAGGCTATGGCAATCTCTGCAGCCTGAAACAGCTGATTGTTGAGAGGCCGCTCATTGAAACAAAGACAGAACCATTTGGTATAACGGTTAAGGCACCAGGGTAGAAATCAGAAGACCATGAGTTCTAATCCTGTCTTAGACACGAAAATCTTCTGTGTGACTTTGAGCCTGTCTGTCTCCCCCTTTCTCTCTCAGACCAGGCCACTTTTCCTATGTGGTTGTTTTGGGGAAAATAGGAACAGGAAGGAATATTAGGTATTATTGACTTTATAAAATGCAATTTGTAAGCAAAGAAATAGAATTTCAGATTGCAGAAAGTACCATACTTTTAGGAGTATAAGACACACTATTTCTATCCCCAAAAGTGGGTGAAAATTTGGGTGCGTCTTATACATTGAATGTTGCAGAAGCTTCGCCCACCAGAAATTTGCCTCCTTCCAGCAAGCTGCAAAAAGCCTGTTGCAGCTTCAGCACAGCCTAATTACCATAAGCAGCTGATTGTCCTTCGGATCCGGCTCCGAACATTAACTGTTTCAGACTCCAGGGATTGCCAATAGGCTATAGCAATCCCTGTAGCCTGAAACGGGTGGAGCCACATGCTAATTAGGCTGTGCTGGGAAAGTGAAACTGAAACAGTGTTTCTGCTTGCTGTACTGAGGCAAATTGCTGGGAGGCAGAAGCTGAGGTAAGATATTTTTTCTTGTTTTACTCCCCCAAAGGTTAGGTGCATCTTATAGTCTGAAAAATACCGTAATAGTTCATATGGATTCTTCATGTTTAGACCCAATTCTGGGTATTTTAAAGAAACATTCAGAAACTCTAGAAACAATAGTAAGGGGAACAATGAGGATGCTCTAAGTTCTATAAAAAGAGGCAAACTGAAGAGAAGAGAGAAAATAATTACATAGTTCCAAAATTTGAAAAGATATTCAGAAGAAAGCAAAACCTTGTTCTACATTGTATGAGTATAAAATAATATTCTTAAGTTTCAGATGAACATTAGGAGAAATGTCCTAATGAAAAGAGCAGTTTTGTAGTGCAACCAAATCACCAAGAGAGCTGGCAAATTTACCTTCATGATATGTGTGCAATCCAAGACTATTGATTATCTCTCAAGGATGCGTTAATTTGAATTCTTGCAATGAGCAAGAATGTAAATTGCCCCATCCAATGCTATGATTCTAATAATCGTGCAAATAAATAATTGAATAAGGTTCCAACTTCAGACAATGAAGTTCACGGCCTAAGTCCTTTGAATAATAACAGCATCAACATCAGACTTTGAAAACCAAATCTCTAGTCACAGTAAATGCACCAAAATTCTAAAATGTCAATACAGATAGTACTTAATTAGTGTACATAACTGTAAATATTTTATAGACATATGCTCAGAGAACTATTTTCATATCGCAAAATTGGGAATGATTTTTTTAGAAGGTGAGAGGAATCATCTTCCTGTCCCTAGGGGAATCAATTTTGTTTTAGAGGACATTTATTTTATTTTATTTTATTTTATTTGTTTGTTAGTCAAACATTTACAAGATAACAAGTGTAGGTATGAACATCATCATGAACAAAGGAAGTAAATACAGTTAAATAGGGACAGTAAGACAGGGATGGTAGGCACGCTCTTAAGAATGGGGTGAAGTCAGTCAGCAGGTTCTGACCAATTCTGGAAAACTGGTAGCGGAAATTTTGAGTAATTTGGAGAACCGGCAAATACCACCTCTGACTGGCCCTGCCTCCATCTATTCTCTGCCTCCTGAGTCCCAACTGATTGGCTGGGACTTCTTTTGTTGCCCCGCACAGGAGAACAGAGCTGGAAAGCAGGTCAGTGGGGTGGGGAGGGAATGGGATTTTGCAGTAACCTTCCCCTGTTACGCCCCTCAAGCCACACCCACCAAGCCACACCACGCCCACCAAGCTACGCCTACAGAACCGGTAGTAAAAAAAAATTGAATCCCACCACAGGTTCCATGGTAGACAGTTTTTGATTGAAGCTGTGAGGGTTTGAGTCTGTAACAACGGAGTCGGGTAGAGCATTCCAGGCATTGGCCACTCTGTTGCTGAAGTCATATTATTTGCAATCAAAGTTTGAAGCAGTTTACCTTGAATTTGTATCAACTGCCCATGTGTTATTGTGGTTGAAGCCGAAGAAGTCATTGACTGGCAAGACATTGTAGCAGATAATTTTGTGTACTACGCTTAGGTCAGACTGCAGGTAGCACAGTTCCAGATTATCCAGGCTCAAAATTTCAAGCCTGATGGCATAGGGAATTCTAGAGGAGTGAAGAACTTTTCTCGAGAAATACCTCTGAACCCGCTCAGTTGTGTTACTGTCCGATATACAGTTGGGTTCCAGGTGGATGAGCTGTATTCAAGAATTGGTCTGGCAAAGGTTTTTTATGCCCTAGTTAACAATTCAATATTACCGGAGAAGAAGCTTCGCAAAATAAGATTCTTATAACAACTTCTTCTATTCTCCCTGAATCTTTGCATCGCATGGAAGAGAAATGGGGTTCTTCATACGCCAGACTGGCTATAGAAGAGGTAACCCAAAGGGTATATTGTTATGAAAATCTGTCTTCTCCATCTTCCCATTTCAAGATCATCAAATGAAGCCAAAACCTTTAAGAACACAACTGGTTTCAGAACAAACTCATCTGGCAAACCTTATTCGTAGCATTCTAGCAGTCTTTCTCCAATATCTGAATATATGAATTTTTATTTTAAGACCTACATGGTCTGCTTCCCAATTTTAATATCTGATTTGCATATCTGATTTATATACAATTTGCATGCCTGGGTCTGAACACAAAAGCTTACATCATTTGATGAATGGACCCTGATGTTGTAAATTTCACTTTGAATAAAAAAAAGGCAGCAACATTACAGACAAATTCAGCACTAGTTACATAGTCTGTAACTTCCAGCTTTAGAGGAAAAGAGATTGAGATACCATTTATTCTGTTTCCACTGAAGGTTGTTTTTCCATCCAAATCTTCAGATTAAAAAAGGAACCATTACTGTGTGTTAGAGCTGCTAAGATATTCACTGCCTCTTCGAACTGATACTTGCAGTTGCTGAGATGGAGACAGATTTGTGCTGTTTTGTGTTGCTTAATGTCCCCCATATCTTCTTTTTTTCATAACCATTCACCAAATGTTATTTCCTTCCATTATCATATTTTTCACTGCCTCAGTGGTGGTCTCAGCAAAGTCCTGCCATATGTAGCAATCTGCCTTTCATAAATGAACAAACTATGATGCATGGTTTACCTTTTGCAACAATTACAATGGATTATTGCCCTTCCGATTTGGCTACAAAAGTGATTTAGGGACTTCCATATGTCCCGCCCTTCCTGTGTTCCAGCAAAGAGCTGTTTTTGACATCAGTGCCATATCATCCTCTGCAAATATTCTGACTTTTTCCTCTCTAGCAGAAATGTGGTTAATATGTAATGCTTTTATTGGCATAAGAATGTTTTCTCAAATGAATCCTTCCACAATGTGGTAATGTAGATGCCTAAGTATTTTCCAATAAATGGGAGGAAAATACTTTCAACCCGTGTTCTATCTGATCTCTCATTTTCTACTGAGTTAAGGGTATGGTGGACAGCTGGAATGGTTTAGAGTGCTTCAAATCTCTTAGTACGTTTCCTGATCAACCTTTGCTAAGCTTTTTTGCCTTCTTTCCAAGTCCCAGGGTCAAGAAAACCAGCCAAGTTCAAACAGGCAAGCATCTGTCCCATAACACCCCAGGCTTAACAACTGTTGTTAAGAAAGACAAAAAATCTGGATAATAGACATTGCAATACCTGGAGACAGCAGAATAGAAAATAAAGAAATGGAGAAATTCATAAAATACAAAGATCTGCAAATAGAAGTACAATGACTGTGGCAAAGCAAAGAAGGATAGGACAAACAGTAACAAGTATCTTGGGTACAATCCTAAAATATCAGGAGCACAACTTGAACATATCCGCATTAACAAAATCACCATCAATCAATTGCAAAAGGCAGCTTTAGTTGAAACAACTTGCCTCCTGTAACAATCCCTTTAATGTTATTAAACAACAACATCAGATCTTTGGAAAGGTAGGTTAAAATGCCAAATGCAATCTAAACATCTGACTGACTGTGTGATCAACAAAAATAATGGAATGAGGAAAAGAAAGATACAATGGCGAGTATTTTTGTTCCAGTAAACCTTCAGGATTATTATTGTGCCATTCCATAGATCTTAGGGACAGATCATCAATATGGTTGAGAAAATCAATATGGTTGCTAAGAATCAACAATGACTTGATGGCACCTAATCAGTCTAATTTTTCTATCAAGCAACTGCTATTTTCTTTATCTTATTAATAACAAAATGTAAAAAAAAATAGCTGTATCCATCTTACTGTTACTTAGGGAGAGTCAGAGATGATGTTCGACAAAATATACAGAAACTCAAAGTAGACCTACCCTAATTCAATAGGGTATAAGAAAGTGAGAAAGGAAGGCACCTGTTAACTATAGTCTATCAAACATCCAGTTTAACTTGTGGAACTTTGCTAGCTTGCCCATAAATAGCTTGATAAGGGAAGGAATTAGGAAAAATGTGGAGTGGCCAATTCACCATGGCCAACTTGCCATGGCCAAGTTGCCATGGTCAACTTGCTGCGGCCAACTAACCACAGCCAACTCACTGCAGGACAACTAGCCATGACCCACTTGCCATGGGATAACTCACGGTAGGACAATTCAATGCTGTATTAAACATTTCACTCAGTTAATTTTATTATTAGTAACTCTTGTACCTCTTCTATTTCTCATTGACTTCCTTTATTTTTCTATTATTGGCCACAGTTCCATTGAAATTAATTTAACTTTTGTATTGAATTTTCCTGCAGCAAATTGTCATGCAGCAAGTTGGCCATAGCAAGTTGTCCAGCAGTGAATTATCATGGCAAGTTGGCTATGATGAGGTGGTCATGCTGAGTTGACCATGGCTAGTTGACCCATTCTGAAGTCAGAAATCCCATCCAATGGAAAATTGCTTGTCTCGGTGCTCCAGCATATATGTTGCAGGATTGCTCTTGTAGCAAGCTGGAAAACTAAGTAACACTGAAGATGTTACCTAGTTGGATAATGAAATGTCTGTAAGCAGTCTCAGAGAGAATCAAGGACTCCGCATTCAACCATACACTACATTTATTCTGTTCTACCTAAACTGGAAATTACCTGGGATTGGCCGAAATGTTTGTGGAGAGTAGAAAGGGTATTGCATCTCCCAGAGAAGGAAAAGGCTGATTACCATATTTTTCAGAGTATAAGACGCACCTAACTTTTGGGGGAGGAAAACAAGAAAAAATATTTTACCTCAGCTTCTGCCTCCCAGCA
>JAOYMU010000077.1:11698525-11715622 GCA_025802295.1 Psammodynastes pulverulentus
AACTGTAGCCTCCGGGTGCACCCCAAGGGGAGCCCCATGTAAAGAGCGTTACAATAGTCCAACTGGGAGGTCACCAGTGCCTGGGTGACTGTGCGAAGGTCCTCCCGGCCAAGTAAGGGGCGCAATTGGCGAACCAGGCGGACCTGGTAAAAGGCCCTCCTGGTCACAGCCAAAACCTGATGTTCAAAGGACAGCTGCGTGTCCAGTAGAACTCCCAAATTGCGCACCCTCTCCACTGGGGACAGTAAATTGTCCCCAAAGGGTAAAGATATAGACACCTGACTAAACCAGGAGGACGGGAACCACAGCCACTCCCTTTTTAGGGAATAAAACACTTGAAAATTCACAAGGCAGCTTGTGAATTAAAAAATAGGTTTTGGATTTATCATTATTTCTTTAACTGTCAAACTTCTAGGTTGCAACTAGAAAACTGTTGAGAGGCTGGATGTCCACATGATGTCAGTGATGCAAACATAAACCATGAATCATGTAAGGTCCTTGTTTCAGTTGCTTAAACCTTTACTCTTTTCCATGACAGAAAAGTTACCAATGAATTGCAACCTCTCAAACACCCTGATTATTAGTCACACTGAGTGAAACCATTTGTAAGAGTCAGTCTAGTAATGAACCCATAGAAAGTAGAACTCTGAGGCAGGCAAATTCCTCAAAGATCAGTTTTATTGGGTACATCATATTGGCACAACTGGTGAAAGCCGACTCTAAAACCCGTGGCTTTCATCTAATTAAAAGTAAAAGTTTCCCCTTTCCCCCAAGTCACTGATCATGCTGTCCAATCCAGGAGCTGGGTGGTTTCTTGGTTATTTCACTCCTCCTCTGGCCAGCCACCTTTGAGAATGTCCTTGGTTCCCACAGGAAAGATTTATTGTTTGGGCTACAAAACTCCATTTAACTATTTCCCCAGTTCCCTCTGTTGTGTAGCAATCCTGAAGCCCCCAAGATGACCTCAGCTAGGTTCACTTCAGGGTAGACACCATTGCTATATAAGATTTTGTTAACTCTTAAGACAGGGGTGTCAAACTCAAGTCCCGGGGGCTGGATCCAGCCTGCGAGGTGCTTAGATCTGGCCCACGGGACTGCCCCGAAAACATGAAGGACTAGCCTGCCATGCCTCTGCCAGCAAAAACAGAGCACTGAAGGACTGTGCATGCCCCCCCGCCTCCATTTTTGCTGGCAGAGCACTGCAGGAAGCCGCCACAGCCAAAAATGGAGCCTGGGGGGAGGGTCATATGTGGTCCCTCAAGCTCTATTTTCAGTGGCAGAGTGCTAACTACTTTTTGCAAACTACTAGCAAAAGTGGATTCCCCTGGCCCCAACTGGGTCATCATAAGTGCCCCCGACACAAGTGATGTTGAACTTGTCCATGCCTCCTGCCCCCCCAAGGTCAAATACAACCCTGATGCAGCTTTCAATGAAATTGAGTTTGATACCCTTGTCTTAAGACAATGAGAACATCTACAAATGTACCCAGTGGATATCTTTAATCTAGTTAAGAATCACCCTCAGTGTTACTATATAGTCAACCACTACATTTATTTATATACATTTTCTATTGTCTTCCAGATTGTTTACCACAAAACAAACCCCAAAACTTATTTTAAAAAGCATCCTTTGCTTTCTCCACCCCTCCCCAAGGCAATAATCATTTTACTTCTCAGTCACCATTTTGATGTCATCATCAACATTCAATTCAATGGTCTGAATGGAAACAAGGAACAAGGAAACATGTTCCATTTCTATTGTTGGACAAAACATTTCTTTGGATCAAATAAAACATGGCAAAAAAACCTCTCCTCCCTTTTCTGTCTTCCCCAGAGCTTATTAGTCCAAGGATAAGAGAAGAAAGAGAAGAAAAGTCTCAGAATTAGGCAAAGAATTGCAATTGTAAGCTATGGAGCATAGAATCAATTTTATCAAGAACACACTTTCTAGATGCACCGATATAAAAGAAAGTCAGAGGACCCATTACCATCAGTAACTCCTTTTTGCCCAAGCCTGTTTCTATGTCCCAGATTTAATTCTGGTTTTTTTTCAGATTCTTTTAATTAAAAAAATTAACTCATTAATTAAACTAATTAAAATTTAATTAACCTGACAAGGCTGCAAAGCAGTGTGCCAATATCTAACATCATCTCTAGGAGACAGTTAGATGTGTGCATTCTAGCCCTTTTTCATTCTTACTGTTGCATATGCAAAGAAAGGTTTCTATAACCTTTTCTCTCAATATTAAATGTTTGTTCTGGGAGAAAATAACTTTTTTCTTCATCTATATCAAAGAAGTTCAATTTATAAGATCAGAACTAAAAATGACTCAGAGTGTAATATCCAATGTTGCATGAATAAAAAGTAGTTCATGAAATGGTGATTTTTTTTCGCTTCCTGACCTGTCTCCAAAGTCTCTTTCTCCCAATTCAGGTGAAAAAAAACCACAAGGGTTGAATTTTAGAGAACCGCTGTAAGTCAGAAGAATCCCTCAGAACCAGCAGAAGGAAGTCTGAAGTGCAGGTGGAAGATGCTTTAGAGTCAATTCTGGGCACCTCTAAGCTAATCTGGAAAAGGCTTTTGCCTAAAACCCTGTAAAATTGCTGCCAGGCATCTTAGAATCAGGGATGGGCAACTAAGGGCCCTTCAAAAGCTTTGAACTTTTGTGCAGCAGTTCTGATTAGGGCTTATGGGAATTTTAATATGAGAAAGACAAGTGATCCAGTGGTGGGATTCAAATAATTTAACAATCAGTTCTCTGCCCTAATGACCAGCTGGGTAGGCGTGGTTGGGTGATCATGTGACTGGGTGGAGCTTAGGTGACAGAAGGTCTGGGCATCCTGCCAAGAACCTTTAGCTGTTATAAGGGTTAACAAAGAGGCAGTTTCTGTAAGCAGGCTAATAAAGATTAGGCTAGAAACAACCCCAGAATGTTTCCTTCCTGCCTTCCTTACAGGAGTAGCCCTGTAAAGTGAAAAAAACAAAACAAAAGGAGATTTCTTCCAACAACCAGTTTCCTCGAACTTTTTAGAAAGTTAACGACTTATAAAGTTCGCGTGAATAGGTGCGAACCTGTTGAATCCCATCACTGAAGTGGTCCCATATAAGCCAGTCTAAACTCAATGAAAGGCTGAGCTTTTTTAGTCATGAAGGCCAGCTGAGTGATTGTTGGGAGCAATATGCTGGCTCTGTAAACCATTTAGAAAGGGCTGTAAGTCACTGTGAAGTGGTATATAAGTCTAAGTGCTAGTGCTACATAATTTGGAAGGAAAGAAGTTGCCTTACACCAACACTTTCTACCATATGCATGGGTTCCCAGTGCAAATTGAGTTGTATCTTGATGAAGTGAAAGGAAACAAAGGGTCTCGAGGAAGGGGAAATTCATATACCTGCCAGAAACTTATGTGCTGAAGTTATTGACTTAAATTAGTCAAATGTTGTTGTTTTTTCCTGCATAAGAGATGTCTTATTTTCTACCACATGTTTAGAATGCTTGAGGCCTTCTTGTTAATTTCTTATACTGATATCTTGGAGCTTCTTATATTATGGAAAGTAGTAGAAGAGGCTATTGCAGACTCTATAGTTTGCTACCAGATGTAAGTTCATCATTTTTACAATCTCTCTAGTGGTGGGATTCAAATTTTTTTACTACTGGTTCTGTGGGTGTGGCTTGGTGGACATGGCTTGGTGGGCATGGCTTGGTGGGCATGGCAGGGGAAGAATGCTGCAAAATCCCATTCCCTCCCCACCCCACTAACCTGCTTTCCAGCTCCGTTCTCCTATGCAGGGTAATAAAAGAAGGCCCAGCCAATCAGCTGGGACTCAGGAGGCAGAGAATAGATGGGGGTGGGGCCAGTCAGAGGTGGCATTTGCCGGTTCTCTGAACTACTCAAAATTTCTGCTATAGATTCTTCAGAACTGGTCAGAACTTTTTGAATGCCACCTCTGAATCTCTCTATGATCACTCTTGCTCTGTTTATCTTCAAAAAGTCCAATGGGCAGTTTTCATAGCATCTTCACTTGGGATTTAATGAAAGATTTTGAGAAGCCAAAGAGCCTGTAGATTGTTGAATGGATGGAGTTGGATGACTGGCCAATAAGTACAGAGGACATTTGCATACACTCCTTGGCTGTTTCATCCTCAACTCATGGGAAGTTCACTTGAATTCACATCTCTTTTAAGACACATTTCAAACAGGAATTCTGTCCATCAAAATGAAAAAGAACTGGGGGAAAAAATTCAGAAAACCAACCCCACAGCTCTGAATGTACAAGTGATTATTCATTTCAAGAGTGGCTATTGGAGTGATTTATTTGTTTACTTAGTTACGTAGGAGTTCCCAGACATAGCTGCTCATTCTTCCTTGTCATTTCATCACCATTCTCACTGCATGGCAGATTATCAGCACAGAAGTTGTGTCATCTTTCCACCAACACAATTTTGCAAAAAAACCAACAACACCCCCCCCCCACTTAAATGCTCTTCTTGAGAATGGGCTATTTTCTCTCATGTAGTATCCTAAATTGTGCTGCCTTGAACCACAGTTCCTTGCTGAACTTGCAAAGGAAAACCAACAGGCTGTGCTGGATAACTGTGCATAATGAAATTCATATCTGTTGCAATGTTGTACAGATCACATCCAACCAGGTAAGTATTGAATGCCAGCACCTTGTGTCAACATGTTGAAAGAGGATGGTTTTGTTTTGTTTTTCCCGTGTTGTGTAAAAAGACACAAATCAGCTGATTCATCTGTTCCCAAACATGAAAGGTGTAGCTCTAATTTCCAGTGTTTCATTTTCTAGCATTCCTGTCAAGCTATTGCTCTAAGCCCTGTTTGAGTCCCATTGAAAACAATGGAACAACTTATTTGCCACACTGATTACAAGTTGACCAGCCTTTTCCAAACCCTGACTGAACATGGTAAGCACTTTTATTAATGATTATATCATGACAATCAATGTAGCAACATAGAGTTATTTTCCCTTTCTCATTGCATTTGGGGATGCAACCTGGGCAGCTCTGTTGAAGGTGACCCAATTCTTTCTAGGGAGGACTAAGTAAAATAAACCACCTGAACAGCTTCTGTGAAGATTGCTTTAGGCATCTGTCATTTCCTTGGATTTATTCTAATTTGGACCTCAGCTGTAGAGCCTGGGTGATTGGCTGAGATATACTCTGGCAAGATTATCTTGGAAGACTTTGATACTGTTGGCTACTAGGAAATGTACAGGTTCTTGAAACCAAGTGCAGCCACCTGGACTTCCTAGTTGGTGATATGTGGGAAGTCCAAGCAGTGGTGAATATGTGCTTGAATGGGGGAATGATTCTGCCTGTTTTTAAAGAGACAACATTCTTCCCCAAGAAGCCATTGATAGACCCAATAATGTTGGACAATTTCCAACTTGTCCAATCTTTTGTAAGGGAAGATGGTTGAGATGGTGTTCAGACTGCATCTTCAGAGAGGAAGCAAATTAACTGAACACTTTCCATTGGATTTTGGGCCTGCACACAGTATCAAAAAAGCATTGATTGTATTTGTTGATGACCATGGAGGGATTGAAATGGAGTGATGCATCCATTATAATATTCCTTGACCCTTTGACAGTCTTTGAAATGATACTGTCATTCTGGACTGACTCAGGAGGCTGTTGAGTGGGAAGCAATACTTTCCTTCAGAACTGGTTCCAATTGGCAGTGATGTCAAGGGGGGGCATTCACTCTCAGCACCTGCTCTGTGAGGTGCCATCACCTAAGCAGTGTTATCTGATAGGGTCTAGATCCGTGATGGCAAACCTATGGCATGTGTGCTATTGGTGGCATGCAGAGCTCTCTCTGTGGGCACGCAAGCCATTTCCCAGCTCACCTGCACTGCACATATGCGTGTACCTCCTGATGATGATTTTCAGCCCTTTCCAGACTTCTGGAAGGGCCATTTTTCACCCTCCCCAGGCTTCAGAGACTTCCCTTGAGCCTCTGAGAGGGCAAAAAAGGCCTCCCCCAAACTCTGGAAGCCCTCCGGAGACTGGAAATGGGCCTATTTCCCGACTTCCAGTACTTCCAAGAGGCCCGTTTTTCACCCTCCCCAGGCTCCAGAGGCTTCCCTTGAACCCCTGGGAGAGCAAAAATGACCTCCCCTGGGCTCCGGAGGACCTCCGAGGGGGCAGGGGGATGTTGTGTATGCATGCATAGGGAGCATGCATGGGGGCTGTGCAAGCATGCATGGGGGCGGGGTGAGCAGGGCAGGTCATGCATACATGTGCGGGGGTGTGTGCTGGGCACATGTGGTATGCATTGTGGGTGCCAGCACACCATGAGAAAAGGGTTAGCAATCACTGGTCTAGATCTAAAAAATGTACTTTCTTGGTCACTTCACTTGCCGCATGGAACAGCATTCCCCCAAGATTCATATGATTCTGATTTATAGGGTTTTTGAGTGTCTTTTAAGACCAATATTCTTCCCTCTAGGCATAGAATGAGGGAGGTTGTTGGTGCATCTTGACAAGTTGCTGTCATTTAATCATTTTGGATTAAACAAGTGAAGTTGTATTTGGTGCTTTATTCTATTTTTTTTTATAGTTATTATGTGTTGTTTCACATGTTGAGTGGGTGGCTATGTAAATTTTAAAATAAAGTGTTGCACTAAAACAATGACTACATGCAGTAAATATGACAAAATTCTTGGAATTATATTCCAGGAGAAGATCCTGAGGGCTTCAAGTCTGAACGAAAGCAACACTAACTTAGTTTTCCTCCAACATGGTACTATATATACAATACAATCATCCCCATGAGTTAACAAGACACTCTGTTTCTCTGACATATTTTGCTGATGAATCAAGTTCATCTCCTACTGCGGTTTAAGATAAGCATTAGGGATTAATTAAATTAGGGGCTTTTCCCCATTACAATAAATCCTCTACGTCTACACAATAAGTCTATGAACAGGAGGTTTTATATGAAAATTAAGGTATTTATGGAGTTGATTGTCCTTTTTCTTTCCTTCATGTTTTAGCACTTTCAGTATTGATGGAATGGAGTAGATTGATCAACTTAATTTTAAACTGGAAAATCCCAGGTTTCTAGGTTTTTGAGGTTTAAGGCACCATTACTTCCCCTCAAGACAAATATCTTGTGCTTTTTCTGGTGCCCAGGTAGCTGTTGTTCCTGGATGGATCATAGGATCTAAAGCATGGCTGACTGGGGAATTCTGGAACTTGAAGTCCACAAGTCTTAAAGTTGCCAAGGTTGGACACCCTTGATCTAAAACCAATCCATAAAAAAACATTCAATTAGAAATAAATGTCAAGCTTTCATCATCAAGTCAGAGAGTTCATTCATTTGCCCAGGTTGAAGAATTTGCTGGGTTGTTTTGCTCCATCTCCTCCCAATCCATCTGCTTATTGCTTTATTCAGTGTTTGCCAATGTATTCTCTGTGACCTTTTCCAGCTTCCAGCCCTTGTAGTTAAACTCCAAAGATGTTTTGATGCAGATGTTCAAATCTGAGTCACAGCATATTAAGCCTCTTATAGCCCTTGTCCAAAATTGCCAATTTCAGGCAGAAACACAAACCGAAATAGAATGGAAGAAAGAGACTCTTCTTCTCTGTCTGAAGTACAAGCTTGAACAGACTTTTGGCTGCAATCAAAAGAGTTTTTTCCCTACTTTTAGTTTTGCTACTAGAAGCAATGAGTAATTCAAAGGTTGCCTCTTTGCAAGATGGATAACATCTTCAGAGATTCTTCTAGCTGTGTGTTCTCACATATCCAGCTAGAGACAAGGTAACAGGCACCAATGAATAAGTAATACCTGCCCCTCTTAAAATGTTGGAAGTATTTATTAGTAAAGTACTGTACTGAAAATTTATCCTGCATTTTAATTTTGCAACTCGCCTTTCATTTGATAGGAAGAATATTGCTTCAAGATTACGATCGTTATTTTATCATCACGAAAGACATTTTTTAGTGATCCTCTAGTGGGGCCTTCCTGGATTCTTGTACTTGCTCTTAGTTAATTATGACATGAAGAATGCCATCCATTTTATTCCCAAGATCACCTCTCTATCCATCTTCAGCCGAGAAGTCCATAGGACTGGAGACTTTAGTTTACAGAAAAAAAACAGCACCATTGCTATGCATTCTCTTTGTATTGCAATTGTGGTATGTTGCTTTTTGTAAGCAATCTCCCTTTATACACCCTCTCCATTCTATAAACTTCAGTTCTGAGAACCAGAACATCCATAGAAGTTGAATCCAGAGAAATCGAAAAAAATTTACATTGGCCAAGTGCTAAGTTGGTCTGCTTCCTTTTTTATTGAGGAGTTTTCCTCAAAAGAGCTTCCTTGGTGCCAACCAAGCTGAAACCAGTTCAACATGGTTTCAACATGATTCAGTAGGAAAGTAATGTTTTCTCTGGGGACACAGAACACATCTGGATCCACATTTTTTGATTCTAGTTCAGATTAGGAGGAAGTCTATGACTTCCATGGCAAAAGCAGAAGCTATGGGGCTGTGTGCCTCCGTGGCAGCATTTTTCAACTCTGGAAACTATAAGGTGTGTGTACTTCAACTCGCAGAATTCCTTAGCCCGCATGCTCTGTAAGTCATTTTTTTTTAACAGAAGCATATTTACCAAGTGAAGATTTTCCATCTTTGGACGAAGGAAGGAGACAGAGAAAGAGAAAGAGAGACATGAGATGTAATGGCGTATTAGAGGAGACTGGGCAGAGGTGGTATTCAGCAGGTTTTGACCAGTTATGGAGAATCAGTAGCGGAAATTTTGAGTAGTTTGGAGAACTGGCAAATACCACCTCTGACTGGCCCTGCTTCCATCTATTCTCTGCCTCCTGAGTCCCAGCTGATCAGTTGGGTCTTCTTTTGTTGTCATGCACAGGAGAACAGAGCTGGAAATCAGATTAGTGGGATGGAGAGGGAATGGGATTTTGCAGTAACTTTTCCCCAGGAGTGGGGAGCGAATGCAGATTTTACAATATCCTTCCCTTGGAGTGGGGAGGGAATGGAGATTTTGCAGTATCCTTCCCCTGCCATGCCCATCAAGCTACACCATGCCCACCAAGCCACGGCCACAGAACCGGTAGTAAAAAAAATTGAATCCCACCACTGAGATTAGGTGAAGAGATTCTGCCTAGAGAACAGTCAGAGAAGAGACCACATAGCCCATAGCTGCATAATGGGCAGAACAAGAGGCTCAGAAAGGACCCTCCCTACATTCTCCAGGGATAAAAGTTACTTTTAGACTAGCAAGATTCTGTTAATGTAGCTTTATAAAAAAAAGTAGAGTTAGTTTATCTGGTCATATTTGTTGTCTGGCCTGCCTGATGAGACTGACTGTGACATAAGCGAGGAAAGAATAGAAGGGAATAAGAAAAAAGAGAAGGATACTATTTCATTGGTGTATCAGGAAAAGACAGTATATTTACACCTGGTTAGGTATGGAAAGAGGACAGATGGTAAATTCACAGGAAATGCACAATACCTCTGCAAGTGCAGGCTTCATATGATAAGAAATGGTGAGAGGCAAGGGGGCTCTTCACTGAGCACTAGCAGTTAGAAAGCATGTAAATGTGAGTAGATAAATAGGTACACTTTGGTGAGAAAGTAAAAGCTACATGACCATGGAGGTGTCTTTGGACAACGTTGATTCACTTGGCCAAGAAATAGAGAAGAACACTAGAGTTGAACATGACTGGACAGGAAAAACCTTCACCTTAATGGAAGTGGACTTCAGCCCAAAGGCCATTAATTGCATAAAAACAAAATAAAACAGGCACATTACTTTCTGAATTAGCCTTCCCCAAAATGAGGAAAGAAGCTGTTGTGGGTCAAGTAAATACAAACACACAACACTCTATCAATAAACAACACTCCATTGAGAGCATCCCTTTTGTCCAATGGAATGGAAACAAGTGGAAAGAGACTGAAAAATAGTCTGCCTGTTAATAGTACCCTCCCAAATGGAAGTTTTGAATCATCTTTAATTCAACTGGTTCTTTTAACAAGGAAGAAAAATCTTTTTTTTTCTTTTTCCAGGAACTCTGGTACCTCAAGGTAAGGTAGCAAATGATAGTAATAATGAGTATTGCAGGTAGTGGTGAGGATAAATCATACTACCCATTCCTGATCTGCAAATTATGAAGCATTGCTACAGGCAGATACACAGTCCTGAAAAGTTATTATTCTCACTTCTGCCAGAATTTTCTCTCCTCCCTCTTCCACCACCCACATCTTCTAATTTAAATACTACATGTCCATAAGGTCATAAAGATTCTCAAGAGAATGCAGGCTGAATTTAAACATTCTTTTTAGAAGCAAATTTATGCAGAGCAGATCAACACATGCATTAAATACAAGGTCATGGCTCTAGGCATCAGCACCATATCCACTGTAACAATTTCAGCATGCTTAGTGTTCCTGTTTGCTCAGCTTTTACATTTAAAGAAACACACACACACACACACACACACACACACACACACACACACTTACTTTCTGGTGGTTTCTATGGGATTTTCTTGTGTGGGGGGAGTTGGGGGGAATTCATAAATAATGTCAACAAATCACAAATCAGTACATTTTGTTCACATATCACCAAGTTTGTAAGCAGGGGGTTGGACTAGATGACCTCCAAGGTCCCTTCCAACTCTGTCTCTGCATGGAGAAGTCTGTCTGGATTTCTGATGGATAAGTTCCTGCAAGTCTTCTTGGCAATATTTTTCAGAAGTAGTTTGTCATTGCCTGGTTATTACAGATGAGAGAGAGGGATTGGCAAAACATCACAGTTGGCTTTGTGCCTCAGTTGGTACTAGAACTCACAGTCTCCTGGTTTCTAGCCCAATGCCTTACTCACCAAACTGGTTCTTTCTATGGTCATATACAGCATTCAAATATGTCTATCACATACTTTGTCCTTTAAACAATACAAGATCCCACCAAGAACAGCAGAAAAATGCTTAGGCTACAAGTCTCACTTTTCCCACATTAGGATTCTACATTTCTTCCTAATAACAATACCACTTAGACTTCATAGTGCTTTACAGCACCATGTCAGAATATTGCCCTCAACAATCTGGGTCCTCATTTTACTGACCTTCCTTGGAAGGATGGAAGGCTGAGTCAATCTTGGTCAGGACTGAACTGCTGACAGTCATCAGAATTAGTTTGCAATATTGCATTCTAACCACTGCACCACCAAGGCTCCTATCCTATCACTGCCCTAAGGTCATCCATAGGTTTACTCTAGCATTGTCTTCATGAGTCACAGAGAAACGAGAGAGGTTCCTAAAATAGGCTGGGCCACTTTGGACTGCAGAGAGAAAATTCCATTTTACATTCCTTCCTGTAGGAATTTTGGAAAAAGGAGAAAATGTTTCCTTCTGCGGTGATGTTCATGTCAGGTTATAAGAGACACATAGGACACGTTTCAGATCTCTTCACTTAATGAACAGAACAAGTTCGAGCTCACTGCAGTTTCCTTCTTGGCTAATAAAATAATAATAGTACACACATACGGTATATGCAAATAAAAAAAAGATTGTTTCATGAAGAAAAGAAAAAGGATGATAAAAGTGCCATTTTAGTAGGAAGGGAGGGAGGGAGGGAGGGAGGGAGGGAGGACAGGAAGTCTGGATCCTACTAGTAAAATTGGAATTGCATGAGTTATAACACTACAATAAAAATAAAAGAGAAGAAAATCTGTTTTAGATTAGGTGGTCCTTTGTGTTTATTAATGTATCTTTCCAGAGATTCTAAATCTTTGGGATGATTTTACAAGAGGATACAAAGACAGTATAGTTGTCCTTTGGTTTGGCTTAAAATGGATATGCTATTAATCAGGGAATGGCTTTGTGGTTACAAGGTCAGATTAGGAGATAGAATTCAAGGTTCACATCTTCATAAGGCTTTTAGTTGTCCTAAAACCTAGCTTAGATGGTTATTCCAAGGATAAAAAAAAGCAGCAACAACAACCTAAGTCTTTGTGAGCAAGCCTACATTACAATGCAAGAAACAATTACTATTGTTTCCAAGATTTTGTAACGGGGAAAAGAAATTTACACCACAGAAGCTCTATGATATTATGGAAATTGAAAACCCCTACATTGATGTTTCTTAACTTGACAGGTTGAAGATGTGTGGACTTCGACTCCCAGAATTCCCTAGCCAGGAGAATGGCTGGGGAATTCTGGGAGTTGAAGTCCACACGTCTTCAAGTTGCCAAGATCAAATCCTGCTCTAGATGAGTCATAAACTTTGCCTTCGAAAACTGCTCACCCTTTCTGGTGCTAATGAAATGATATCAACATGCAGCAGCTTTCTTCTTCAATCCTGGTGTCCTCCAGATATGTCCTCCACAGGGGCCATCTTGTGAGCATGGCCACAACTTACTCTTAAACAAATCTCCTTATCTGTTCCCCATGGAATATGAATTATTGCATTTATGACCTTGTCTATACAATAAATATTAAGCATTTAGTAGGCAGGGGGTAAATACAATAAGGGAAAGGAAAACTGGCGACTTTATTGTCAGGGTTTTTATTTTAAAGTCCTTCTGCATACGGATCTTTTCATAGCTTGGTATTGATTTTAATTAGAGACTGCAGAGTGTGTTTTACCTCATCTATTTAATCTCATCCATTTTCAGCCTGTCTCTTAATGCTCAGTTTTAAGTGCTTCCTGATGTACAGTTTTTAATTGCCTATGAAATGCTTTCAAAACAATCACCCAGGTTTCAGAGGAGAGCACACAGTTTCCGAAAAAGCTATTTCAAAGTCACAAATATACTGCTGGCTGAAAGCTTCACCAGCAGTTTCTGGAGAAATCGGTCAAAGAGAGGAGTCTGAGAAAGGAACAACAGATGTGAGAGAAGAATGACCTGTGCAAGGATTCAACAATCTTCCTCCTTGGCCCTTTTTGTCTTAAAACTAATCCAGTTCCTCAGCTATTGTTGTCTTTCCTAGAACTGCAACTGTGCAGCTATTTAGTACCTTTACAGAACAACCCTTTTCTAATTACAGGTAGTCCTTGACTTACAACTGTAGCAGAACCTGCCTGTTACAGTCATAAATCACGATGATTGCAAAGGAGGTCACCAACACAACTGACCCAATTTTACATTTATTTATTTTTTTTGTGGTAGTGGTTCAGCAAACCAACTGTTTGCTATGGGCTTGTTTTGCCAAAAACTGGAAGCAAATGCCAGTTTTTAGCAAAAATGTTATAAAATGACCAGAGGATACTGCACACAACTGTAAATGCAGGCTGGTTACTGAGCACCTGAAATGAGGTCACCTGTGATTATGTGGGGCTATAACTTCAGAATTGGGTCATAAGTACCCCTAGGAAAGTCATTCATAGGTTTGAATGGTCAATAAGTGGTAGGTTATAAGTCAAGGACTACTTATATTAGACTTTGTTAACTTCGCCTATGATAGTTTCAATGATATAAACACAATGATATTATATGTGTCAGGACATCTTCATGAAAATGATTAGATTGTGGCATTTGTAAACATTTGTCACAATGACATCGTTTGGTGAGGGGTGTCATTTCTGTCCTCTTGCCTTTTTGTTGAATAAAACCTAAGCATCCACTCCTGAGCTGTGATTTAAAAAATATCATAAATACCTATATGTTTATACGTGCATGAATGTAAATTATGCTTCAAGAGTAGCCAACTCTCACTGGCTTCTATAGCCTATTCCTTAAAATAAGGCTGAAAATAGACTTCAAAACTAAAGAAATAACAAACCACTCAAAATTATGTGCCGGAGACAACGAACAAACTAAATTCAAACCAAAATCACATTTTTAAAAAAAAAAAGGTGTTTTCCAGGATCACAAGGAAAGGTCTTTTGCATCACTGACTTGCAATCCAATTAAACCAGAAATGCCAGAGATTGAAAATTAGAACTTCAACATTAAAATATGCCTTCCCTGTTTGAGCAAGATTCTCTCTTAATTGGCCTATTGTCTGTAAAAGGATGATTAAATTTAAAAAAGAAGCAGTGGCATATATGGAAAATAAGGTTGAATCTGCATCTAAAACAGAAGAATCAGAAAGGCAGAGAAAAATTCTGAGGAATATGCAAGAAAAAAAATATGTGTTTGAAAATCCAAATATCCAGCGCAAGCTGCAATAGCATCACAATTTCAGCACACATGTGACATAAATTATCTAATTCATGCCATGTGTACAATGATATCATGATGTGCATGATATTATTTCAATCCGGGGACACCCATCCTTGGATCACCAGTAAAATTAAACCTGCAAAATGTAAACCTATCTTGTATACAGGTAGTTTTCAACTTATGATCATTTTTGGGGCAGAATTTGCATTGCTAAGCAAAGCAGTTGTTAAGTGAGTCACATCTGACCTTATGTTTCCGTGCCATGGTTGTTAAATGAATCACATGGCCATTAAGCAAATCTGGCTTATGCCATTGACTTTGCTTGTCGAAAGCCAGCTGGAAAAGTCACAGATGGTGTTTACATGACACCCGGGAGTTTTAGGACACTGCAACTATTGTAAGTGCACACTGGTTGTGGAGTTTCTGATTTGGTCACATGAATGTGGGAAGCTGCCATGGGTATAAATGCAGGGACTGATTGTAAATCACATTTACCAGTACCATGGTAATTTTGAATAGTCACTAAATAAATAGTTATAAGTAGAGGACTATCTGTATTTTGATTTATTTTTTTTAGAAAACTGTGAGCTTCTCATCGTATTCATGGCAAGTAGAACACACACACACACACAGACACACACACACACATGCATACACACACATAGCTAAATAAATAAAAAACATTTGTAAAAAATACCAATGGTACTAATTAGATATATTCCTTATAATAATTAAAAACACAAAATACGGATCCAATTGAAACTGCAAACTAATTTTTTTTCACTTCTTTGCTTTGGCTTTTATTTTCTTCATTTAAAATAAAGTGAACAAAGAAAACAAGGGAAGAAAGCCAATACAATGACAAAAATCCTATACAGAAAGGTTTCTCGCATATGAATATATCTAAAGCAAAAAAAAAAAAGATTTTAAAGAACAGTTTCAAAAAAGGATGATCATCTTTCATTACAATTGTCCATATGTGTATCTACTTCAGTAAGCAGTTCATTCATAAGGTCATAAACTCCAGAGTGTATCCATTTCTTTTTAGCATAATCACAAGAGTTTTCCCCTGCAGATATAAACGTGCCTAGGAATCGTAGAGAATGCTATTCTGAGTTCCCCTTTCCACCTTGTCTTTCTAATCTAACATGGTCAGTTACCAAACACATCAGCAAAGGAAAATGAGGAGACAAAAACTAGTGGCAAATAATCCAGGCCAACTACTGTGGATTAGCAACAATCACAAAAATAGCTGCAGAAAATTTGTTGACAAGGCGAGAGAAAATTTTCTGTGAGAGCCAGGGACTCTATAGTTCAGAAGTGTTCCTATCAGCATGGTTTTCTTTTCAGAAGGGTCAATTCAGGGATAAATTCTTGTTCTATGGTTTTAACTTTCTTTTTTAGAAGACTTTCTCCAATCTGATATTTTCCAGATGTATAGGAAGTGCAACTTTTCAAATTCTGGAAATTCCATGAATTCAGGTTCCAAGATATCTGGATGATACTAGGTTGAGGATAACTGTCACATAAACTCATAAGCAATAAATTGTATAATATTTGCATCTGGTGCCAGTTTTTAGGAATCAGGTTAGAGCAATAAGAATTTGTCCTACACAGAGAAGTATCAATTTCAGTTGATGACTATGAAAAAGTTTCTAAATGTTCTGGATTTAGTTAATAAGAACAATCCCATTTCCACAAATTGTCAAGTATCATTAATATTATTTTAAGCATTATGGGATAGGGTTGGATGGAAGATCATCATTAGTGGTAGATTATTTATCCTACGTGCAGAAGATCCAAGTGGAGGGAGGGCAAAATCTAAAATCCTGGAGATTACTAGATGTCTCAACTCAACACAAGGCAACTTTCTATGTCATGGCCAAGGATTCTCAAGAAGCAAAGCTACCACCCAATTCCCTAAAATTCAAGATTCAACCCAAATGTCTGTTGACCTTTCTTCCTGACGTTGTGATTCATGAGTCTAATAACTCACTTATGGTAAATACTGACTGTTTCATCTATAAATCTTGATGCTGACTGAGCCTTAGTCAATGTTTGGTAGTACTTATAATAAATCAATAATTGTCATCATTACCAACTGTATAATGATAAAAAGGGCAAGGACATGGGTGTGTAAGGTATAATGATGGGAAAGCAAAACACACATACACACACCTTAATGAGATGCAAAAAAAACACGTAGAGCTAAAGAAATGTAACAGGAACAGATAAGGAAAATGATGGGCGTTCCCTACCAGCCCAAACAATCCACTTCATTTTACTATGTTTCTTGTCTCACCATCCGGAAAGAAAATTATGTCAAAAGTGATTGCAATCCATAAAAGCAGTGCAAATGTAAAAACTAGTTCAAAGTCAAATGTTTTCAAGGTTTATGGAAGGTTTTTTTTTTAAAGAATTGGTCTTGGCTCCTAATTTTTGCCCTGGGCTTCAAGCCAAGGAGGCCTTGTGGTGTCAATATTTACAACCATACACAAAAGTTTGTGAGAGTCAGAAATATTCAGGTGAGTTTCACCAAGCTACAGAGAAAGTAGATATTTTGATACTCATTTTACTTAACAGATGTGGTTGGTCTGACACCTGGAACCCAGAATTCAGGAAACTGTAAATTTATTAAAATTAAATAACACACATATTCATGCAGCATGCAAATGTTAACAAAACTCATGGGAACAGAAAATATTTCATCTGAATAGTTTTACAGGGATATTTTGCATTTGCTGTTTTCATCTTATTTATGCCTCTCTGTGGTAGAGATGGTGAGAAGTACTGATTTGGCCAACAAAGGATGAAAATGGTCCAACGTTTTAAAAAGAAACCAATTGTTTCTCTGATTTATTTTATTTATTTTATTTATTTTATCATATTTATAGCCCGCCCCATCTCCACACAGGACTCGGGGCGGGTAACAACAATAAAATCCATAATA
>JAOYMU010000077.1:11722458-11733973 GCA_025802295.1 Psammodynastes pulverulentus
CTTACTAAGGCTTTATAGAGTGGTATTAGTACCTCACTTGATCTTGATTGTATCCCTCTGTTAATGCAACTTAGGATGCATTGGCTTTTTTGGCTGCTGCTGCACACTGCTGGCTCATAGTTAACTGGTTGTCCACTAAGACTCCACGATCCCTCTCACAGTTACCGGTATTAAGCCTGATTTCACCCAGTCTCTATGTGTACTTTTGGTTTTTCTTGTCCAATTGTAGGACCCAGTGTTCTAGCCTATCTTCTTGGGCCCTCCCCAGCTCCGTTTTTCACTGGCAGGAGCACCGTGGGTTGGTCCTTTGCTGTTTTTGGCTGGAACGACCCTATTCTAAAGGTTTAGCATATAGAAGTCTCAGACCAACAGTCAAAATAACGGGGAATGCATGTTCATGTTCCAGAAGAGCAATGCTGTTTGTTCAATAGAATTTTTCTTCCTAGTGTTGTGGAATATTGTATTAGGGTGCTGAATTGATCTTTTATGTAAGTTTTCCCTTTATAGAAAATTATGTTGCTAAATTTCATAACATACTGTAATTTGGCTAAATGTCTTCATTTCTGCCCTCAAGGTCTCAGTGGTAACCTAAACTGGGTTGTAAAATCATCAATTTATCAAGTTCCTAGTGAGTTGCTCAGTCTCTTGTCTTTATTTTATGGGCACACATGTACATCGGGCAGAAAGATAAGAGCTTCTAGAAAGACAGAAGAGAGGAATTAAGGTCACTGCAGTTTCCAATGTATCCCACTTTCTACTACTGCCATCTTGAAGAACTGATACTCCTGCTTGAGCAGAGGGTTGGACTAGAAAACCTCCAAGGTCCCTTCCAACCCTGTTATTCTATATTCTGATGTGCACGTAATTCTTGACTTATCATCACAATTAGAACCTGAATTTCTATTGCTGAGCCAAGTTGTTGTTAAGTGAGTTATGTCCAATTTTACCACCTTGTTTGTTGTTAAATGGTTGTTAAATGAATCACATGATTATGAAGCAAATCTGGTTTCTCCCATTGACTTTGCTTATCAGAGTCCATCTGGGAAGGTAACAAAAGATGATCATATGACCCTGGGATGCTGCAAACATTATAAATTCATGGCATTTTCCAAACACCCAAATTTTGGGCATGTGTCTTTGGGGATGCTGCGACAGTGCAAGAACCGATTGTACGTCACTTTTTTCAATGTCATTGTAACTTCAAATGGTTTCTAAATGAAGAGTTGTAAGTCAAGGAGTACTTGTAATGAAATCATGGGCAGACAGTTTCAGCGGGGGGTTTATAGTCTGGCATCTCTTATTGCTATGATGTTGATCCCTTTGTAGAAAGTCAAATTGATCAAAGGTTTGATACAGTACTAGGTGAATGCTCATTGCTTTATTTTTGTATATTGATTTCAGCATTTTATTGCAAGACTATCTTACAGATCAAATTTAATTATTAATTAAATTTAATAGTAGAGGTGGAACTCTCACCTCACAATCAGGAGGCTGTGAGTTCGATCCTAGGTAGAGGCTAGTATTTGGAATAGACTCTCCTGCTCGAGCAGGGGGTTGGACTAGATGACCTCCAAGGTCCCTTCCAACTCTGTTATTCTATGTAAATACTATTATCCACATTCTACCCACCAGAAGAAACCTAGATTGTTTTAGCTGACATTATTGATACAAACTTTGCTTGGGAAAGCTCTAAAAGGAAAAAAAAACAGCTGTAATATCCTATGTGATATGGAATTTCTCCCCCATACTTGATTGCAATCTCTTTTCTTTTAATTGTTAGCATAGGTCTAACATAGCATCCCATCCTCTGGGATACTCTGGGGGAAAAAAGTTTCATCATCTCTGTAGCAGTGCTCCAAATAAACTGGAGCTGGCAATCAATCTCCCCTCTGCTCCAGCTGGTAATAAAGAATAATTTCCCTGTACGCTCACATTTCTTTCTATGTCTCTTGTTTGTGGGCTCAGAATCAACAATTGAGTAAATGGTTGGCTGAGATTAGTTTCACACAAACAGGTAATGAACTATTGTGTTTATCTTGTCCAAGACAATGGTGCCAGATGTTTTATGTTTAGTTCCCATCTAGGTCTCCATCTAAGTATAGATTAGCATATTCAAGATAACTACTTCATGAGAATGGCTTAGGAAAAAGCCATTGCCCCATGACTTCACAAATATAACAAGTGTTTGCTGAAACATATTAACTAAGCCAAGGATTTTGGTCATCATATTTAAGAAGGTGATTAAGAAAGATAAACAAAACCTGGGAATATACTAGTATCCCACCGCTTCTGAAATAGACTGTTGATAGTTAGCTTTGAAGGACTTTTGTATGCTCATACATAGGGAGTGAAGTTGTAAAAGCTATCATTAGCCAAACAGCCAAATAATTTCCTATGGTAATTGTTGGATGGCCCTGAAACAGTCCTATCAGGAAGGTTGCTATAGTGACATTCCCTTGAACAATGTATTCAAGGATAAGGTTGCTCAGATTTTAGTTCCTTTGGAAGAAAAAGCATTGTTCTATGGAACAGAGGAAGAGAATCACAGCTGGAATCCAACAACAGCTGGACAGCCACAGAGCCATGAAGGATAGTTGCTATTTCCTATGATTGCCAACTCATCACACTCATAGACCCTTTTTATCAATGCATCGGGTCTTTTAACATATCCCATACCCCAAATTTTCATGGCTCATAAAAATGCCCTCTTATTCAGCTACATTTGAATGCTTTGTGATGATAAATACTGAAAATAAGCCTTGAGAAAACAACATCATTTCATTAATTATTATACAATCAATATATTTAAGGTCCACGTTTAAGTTTAGGAAACTTAACCAGAATACTCTGGCTATTTGACTATACAGCATAGAGACATTGATGATCTATAGATAGAACAAAGGAACTGTGACTGTAAGTTAAGACACAGCTACAATGACTAGTTGAAAAACTGCCAACCTTTGCGGGGAAATCTTAATTGTCATGCAAAAGAAAAAAAGAAAGTTCCCTTTCTATTTGCAAGTCACAAACTATCCCTTATTACCCCTGAAACTATTTCTTCCTGGCTCCTGATTGTCTGGGTCCATTTTGATTTTATTGTGCAAATAAATCTCTCTCGAAGTAAGTTCCTGATGAAACTTTCCAACAGCTAAAGAAAGCAGAACTGTTGGGAAAGGACCACCTCACCTGGATTTTGGCTAAACCAGGAAGTGAAGCACCTGAAAGTGCAGAAAGGTCTTCCCTGATTTGAATTGCTGCTGTCACAAAGCATTCAACATGCCTACTTAATTAGGCAACTTGCATTGTTCGCAGGGCCTCAGAAAATGCCCCAGTGTTTTGGCCCTTCAGGCCAAGATAAACATGGCCATGTGCTAAATGGCTCAAGGGAAGAGATTGGGAAAGTCAGCATCACCCCCAAAGCCCTGCAGCTAATTTATAAAGAGAGAGAGGGTGAGGGAGAGAAGAAAGGAGATTTAATTAAGCCACATCCAAACGTCCTTTATTTGCATTTAGGGAAAGCATCTGTCTTTGTAATGGGATGTGCTGGCAGGAATCCTTTAGAGCGATATAGGAGGAGAACATAAATACACATTGAGAACACTTGTTCTTTTCAAATTCACTGAAAACATACAGGCTTTAAAGAGGATAGGATCTTTTGAATCCTTTATATGCACCCTTTACCAAAACAACAAGAAAAGGCATTTATTCTCATGTCATTAGTGCCTTGGCTTAAAAATTGCTGACATCTCCTGGGAAAGTTTAAACAGAGCAACACTTGTTTCAAACCGTCTCCAGCATATGCTTCAGATGGCTACATTTTTGGAAATGTTGATGTGGAGATGTGTTCCTAAAATCCAGATGTAAAATGACAGGTGTGTTTCTCACCGAACTTCTAGTTCAAACTGGGGCAAACTTGGTTAGGATAGGGGCAAAGGAAAACAAGGGATGGAAATTTGGTAACTTATTTTACCTGGATCAGATATTGGGTTATTAGTTGAAAAGGCTATGATTTATATTGTTATGGCATTGAGCAAAGGATTTCATTCTGGTGACATTGTGATATTTTGTGGAATAGAGCTTCTATGAGCTCAAATTCTACTTTAGAGTACAGTACATGGTAGTTTCCACAGGTTAGAAATAGCAGCTGAATTCTGGTTTGTTGAAAACTGAAAATTTATTTATTTAATATTATTTATAATGGCCTCACCCATCTCACAAGATGTGACTCTGGGCAACTTAAAATAAAATCATGAGATAATATTAAATATTAAAACCAAATGTTATTGATTTTCTTTCAAAGCAGGTTAAATGAGAGGACTTAGATACTATGAACATTGAATAGTGGTTAGAATGCAGTATTGCAGGCTGATTCTGCCCACTGCCAAGAGTTTGATCTTGACTGGCTCAACAAGGTTCATTCAGCTTTCCATCCTTCCAAGGTCAGTAAAATGAGGACCCAGATTATTGGGAGCAGTATGCTGACTCTATAAGTTGCTTAGAGAGATGGCTGTAGAGTACTATGAAGTGATATATAAGTCTAAGTGCTATTACTATATTATAAACAATAGAGCCATCTCAGGAAACCACCATTCCCTTGAATCTTCCAAGACTGTTGGTAGAGCCAAGTTTGAGAGATTTCTGGAGGGATGAGAAGGAAGAAACCAATTTCACCTTCAAGGGAATGATGTTCCATAGAGCGGGTTCCAGAGGTGGTATTCAGCAGGTTCTGACCAGTTCTGGAGAACCAGTAGCGAAAATTTTGAGTAGTTCGGAGAACTGGTGGTAACCTTCCCCCTGGAGTGGGGTGGGAATGGAGATTTTTGCAGTATCCTTCCCCTGCCACGCCCACCAAGCCATGCCATGCCCACCAAGCCACGGCCACAGAACCGGTAGTAAAAAAAGTTGAATCCCACCACTGAGCGGGTTCCATGACCAAAAAGACCCATTTCTTTCTGTCAGATGTAAGTCTTTAATAAACAGGATCTGCAGTTTCCACTCCTGCAAGACAGGGATAGGCAGATGTACCTTGGAAATTATTTCACCCCATGCCATGAAGGGCTTTAAAGTTCAAAATCTGCACCTCAAATTGGACCCAGAGGTAAACTGGCAACATGTCTTAAACCACCATCCTCTCTTACATAAGATGCATGGTACCTTGGAAAGACCCATCACTCTTGTGAGTTGTTTGCGATTTGCCAAAGATGACCCCCACAACTGATGCTACATAATTAATAGAAACTGAGATACAAATCAACTCACTCTTACATGGAATATCTGATACTGTGTATTCATTATATGGATAGTATTGTGTTTTCATAGTGGTCATTCTACTATGGAAAGCCCTTAAGTAGGACATGGAGTTAGCAGCATCTTCTTCTGTTGTTTCCTGGTCATTGGTACTCAAAGGCATGTTTCTACTAATCCCTTCCAATCTTCTAATAAGTAACAAATGAATATCAAGGCTAAGAATCAAGGATGGACTTACCCTTTATGAGGTCTTCTGGCTTTTTGTCAGGATTAGCTTGCAAGGCTAACAGATAAGAGTGTTCCTATCAAGATGCCCAGGATTAACCCAAGGGTTGAAGAACTTATCCACTGATAGTGAAAGTAACAACAAATTCCTGTTCCAGATTTATATCATGTTATGAAAATGATCACAGCATCATATATATTTACATAGGGCAGCTGGCCACCTTAGGGTCAGAACATTTCTATTCTTTTTTACATTATATTCAATTTATACAAATAGAATATTATAATTTTAAAATCTAATGCAAACTAAATTTAAAGAAAACAGAAAATTGAGAGGAGTCCAAAAAGAAAAGAATGAATATAATAAAGAAAGAGAAAAGAAATATATAGGGAAGTAATTTCCAACCATCACAATATGTATAAACAAATTTAGTAACTCTTCACTCTTTGAAAGTTACAAACATTTATTTCTTCATCCCATAGCCATGTTTTATCTATAAATCCATAAAACATAATCTTTTAGTGTGCCAACAGAAAATCCATAAAGTGTTGTCAAAACTACATATCTTATTACAGCCTTGATCAATTAAACCAACTTTGTACACCTCCCTTTTACTTCTAACAGTTAAATCTTTAATTCACTCCAATATTGTCATGGATTTCATTTTTCTTCATTTATTTTTTCCCCATCATACTCCCATTCTTGAAGGCTTTAACAATCCTCTTTTTTAAAACCAGAAAGGGGGAAAATACATATAGGTCACACTCTTGGGTTGTCATTTACATTTCACTTTTAAATTTTAACATTTCTGTTCAAAATGTAGGTGGATAAATAATGTTCAGCAGGTTGCATTTGAGTTTCAAAGAGAATTTTTATGCCTTGATGACAATAGTTGCTCATGCTTTTTCCCATGTTTTGCTCTGTATGAATGACATGCCTGACCCAGATAAAGGACTCTTTTTTTTTTGCTGGGGTTTCCATTCAGTGAACACTTATTTCCTTAGAGATCAAGCATATAGCAACCATATCACAGTTCAAGCAAAATGGTGATTTAGCACAAGTATTTTCAACATGAACACTATGCATCAACACCAGTTCATATGGCATAGATGTTTTTAGATATTTGAGTTTTCTTGCATTAAAAATTTGTGATGTAAATGACATTTAAATGTGATACAGGTACTAGAGCCAAATTATATTAAAAGATTATGATGTTCCTGAACATCTGAGTCATGAAGAGTTGAGGGTCATATCTGCTCTTTTCATTACTACAAGCCACTCTTGGAACATATTCTCCGAACAGACTTCAAGTAAGACTGTGCAAACATTAGGTTTGGAAAGTCTATTTAGATTACAGATAATTCAGTGAAAAACTAGCCTTTTTATTCGATTCTGAAAGCTGAATGAAATTGACCCAATGAAACAATTCACTTTGAACATCTGAACTGATTCCAAACAATTAATCTAAACAAATAAATAACTGACATTAAATTTTGCATGTTACATATAGAGGCCTGCAGAATAACCAGAAGGGAAAGAAAATATACACCAAAAGATTTCTTCTCAAAGTGACTGATGGACGTTTAACTTATGTAACATTGACCAACTAGGTCACTGAGCACATGCTGGATCAGTTTGAGCTGCCACTTATCTACCTCTGTTGCTGTCGACACAAATATATCAGTCCACTTAATAAATTATTTACCCATGAGATAAAAGCATCTGCCTCCACCTTGCCCTACCCCTGCCTTTTCATACTCATTTTGATGGACTTACAGTTTAAATTCAGAGCAGAAAGACATTTTATTAGATGAAAGGACAGGCAAAATTCATTGGGAAGCTTAGAACTTACCAGATGCCAAATCTCTGGTGGATTTTACAGCCAGCCTAGCATGGAGTTAATTCAGCTGGATAGCAATAGTAGTGTAAATATTGGTAGAAAATCAAAACTGTAGTACTCTGGATATTGGGTTACTTTTTCACACAGTTCCATGATGATGGTAAGCTGGAGAAGGCACAGATCAGATTGGTTTACAAAGAGTTAATACACAGACCCTCTGAACACATGAAGATAACTCACAATGTATAATCTATATACTGATTTGCATGGCAATGCTAAGCCACAATATGAGTTGATTTGTGCTTAGTATGATCAGCAGGCACATCAGAAAGGGGGGGAAATGACATTTTAAAAAATGCTGGCAATGACCCACAATTTTATACACACAAACTGCTATTCATGTATGAATTCTGGTTTTTATTTCAGCACAGATTGTTCCTGGTGTTGCTTTTTTGCTCTGTCCATTAAAGATGGGGGTACTAGAAGTATGAAATGTAGAAAAGAAACAAGGTTGGGTGAGTAAGCGGTGACTGCTTTACTCATTTACAAGTCTGATTCTGGCTTGTTGCTCCTGGCTCCAAAAAATCTGGAATTAAATAATATGGTTAAGTATTATGTATGAACCTAGTAACAATCCTGATCATCTCATTCAATGCTTTTCCTACACTCTCTTTGGAACTTAATTAATTGTTCATGAACTCTTTGATACTTTTTATTAGACTCCACTGGGTGGCTAGTAGATGCCATTGAGAAGTACTGCATTTATTCATGTTGATCTAATGTTTTACTGGCTAATTTGTGGTACATTATAAGAAGTCCAGCATCTTTTTTTTCATAAAATGATTAACCTGATATGTTGTACATATATGCCTTAACAGGAATTATGATTCATTTTCCTTGGGAGGCATGAAACCTGCTCCTACAAAAATTACAAAGAGATATAGTATCAATAAATTAATTCTGAGAGTCTGTTTGGCGTAGTGGTTAAATCATGAGACTAGAAATCAGGAGACCATAAGTTCTAGTGCCAGCCGAGGAACTAAGTAGTCTGTGACCTTAGGTTAGTCATTCTCTCAACCCTAGGAAGGAGGAAATGGCAAACCACTTCCAAAATCTTGCCAAGAAAACTGAAGGAACATGTCCAGGAAATTGCCAAGAATCTGCAGTGACTTGAAGGCACCCCCCCAAAAAAAGTATCAAAACCTGGAACCAAAAACACCCAAAGATTCCAATGAAAGAATATGCTATAAATCAGATTCATATTAAGTAATCTGGAGCCCTCCAAGTAGTTTTGCCTCCAACTTTCTCAACTGCTGGACATGTACAATACAGATTTGGATAGGAACCAATCCATCCTGGAGATCACCAGACTTCTAACTACTGAATTAAACTAAATTCAGCGTTGGGATGGACAGCAAGTCTGAAAACACACTGGAATGTTTCTTTATAATAGAAATGAGGGTCAGTATACCAATTATATTGGCTGCTGTAGAAACCGGAGCAGAATTTTATGTTGCTAATGAGATTCACCAGCTCATGATAAAGATCTCCAAAACCTTGACATTTCTGGCTAGTTGTTAGCTTTCTTCTTGATGAGCAGTCTGTTTCCCCATGGAATAAAAAAGAACAACAATTCTATTTTAATTCTTCATAACTGGATATAGAGAGATGCAGTGAACTGACTCATTTTTTCCATATGCTGTCGTCAGTGTTTAATGTTGCCCTTCCATTTCTGGTAAATTACTACATTGCTAAAATCTTATACATTGCTAAAGTCTTATAGATGTGATTTAAATTTGGTCCTATATTGGTTGATGTGTTTGCATCTGCATAATCCAAAACAACAGGCAGAACATTTCTCCCTTTTCTTTTCTTAGTTTCCTTTATGGAAAATGGAGGAGAATAAGGATAATGAATTGGACATATATATAATGGTAAGTAACTATTAGCTTTAATCCACAAGGGAAATGACATAAATTTCTGCTGCTAAAGAATAATTCATTAGGTGTATTGTGTTGCAAATTAATCCAGTGATAAACATACCGCTCCAGTCAAATGATAAAATAATTCGCTTTGACAAATAAAATCTCCACAAGTCAGTGTTCACTAGATTTTAATCAAAATTGCAGCTGCTTTTTGTTATCGTTGTGATTTTTTTACGGGATTCTGATAAAAGCATTTGGCTATTTTTATTCAAGACATTAAAGGTCAAGTTCAACAGAAGAAGAATTTTTCAGGGCTCAGTTTGGGAATAAAAGGAATACAATTATAGGCATTTCAGTTTTGGATTTAGACTTTGAAATCTTTCCCCAACCTATCTCCTAATTTGGACAATTCAGAATGATGGAAAACAGACAAGATCACAATTCTGCTTCCAGGTTTATTTTTCTGGCCATTTGCAATTAATCAGACTTCTAAGCCTCCGTGTAAATGAGAAGATGGTTTGATATTACTGAATCCAGCATAAACCATGATTGAGCAGAAATTTAATCTATTTTTTTTCCTTTCAATCATTCTCACTGACACAAAGATCAACTCTATCTGCGTTCACTCACCAATAAGGTCCATTGAATCCAACTGAGTAAATACACTGCATTCAATTCCCTGAGAAAAATATCTAGGACTGTTTCTAAATCAGAAAATTCATTTCTTCCTTACCCAAATACAATCCTTGACTACTATGTGTTTAAACCAGAAATACCAATATTCATTGAACAGTATCATTTTCATAATACAGGAATGTATGACATCTGTTCACAAAGAGTATATTTATTTGTTACTTATATAAACAGTATTTCCTTCTTTTCTAATGCCTATAAACTATTCAGGGTGGTTTTCAACAGCCTGCAAATCAGCCTCCTTTTGAAGGTTCAAACCAATTAGCATGCATTTCATTTAGATGATTTGGTGAATTGATCCTGTTGTGAACTCAGTATGGAAAATACACATTTGATCACGTGCCAAAGCTTGTCAACTCTTTGAACTGATTTTGATTTCTTTTTCCAAAATGATTTAGATAGAAAACCAATGTGCCTTCCCAAGCTGTGGGCACTCCATCATTGGAGGTTTTAAAGAAGAGACTGGGCAGCCACATGTCTGGAATGGTATAGGGTGGGTGTCAGCAACCTGTGGCTTTGGAGCCACATCTGGCTCTTTGGGACCTCTGTTGTGGCTCCCTGTTGGGTGATCCCGCCACTGGCTGGCCCTGCCCTTCTCCCTCCCCTCCCAGTCACTCCCCACCTGGCTTGAGAAGGTAAAACACAAAAAACAGAAATGAGAGGGAGGGAGTAGGAGAGAGAGAGAGAGAGAGAGAGAGAGAGAGACAGAGAGACAGAGAGAAAGAGAGAGAGAGAGAGAGAGAAAGACCCATTCCCCACAAAAAACACCAGGAGCCACAAAACCTGGGTAGGCGTGGTGGGGGTGGGGGTCATGTGACTGGGTGGGAGTGATGTTGAGTTGGCCATGCCCAGCCAGGTTTTGTGACTCCCGGTGTTTCCTTTTCTGTGGGAAACAGGTCCAAATGGCTCTTTGAGTGTTTAGGGTTGCAGACCTCTGGTATAGGGTCTTCTGCTTCAGCAGAAGGTTGGACTATAAGACCACCAAGGTTCCTTCCAACTCTGCTATTCTGTTCTGTTGTACTCTGTTATGTTTTGTAAATACCCTGTTCAATCTGAAACAATTTAGGATTTTAATTGAAAAACTAATGGATTTGGAGATTTGATTGAGCTTCATCTCCAAATCAATCTCCAGCTGAATATTTGCCTTAAACATTTGCAACAATTGAAATCACCCCCAGAGTAGGAATATACAGCAGATAGCATAGTCAATTAAAATACACTGGTATTATATATCCGGCAAATAAATATATATATTTTTAATAAGGATGTTCTTTACAAGTTAGTATCCCTCACCCCAACCTCTCCCAAAGATATGTCCTAAGTTGATTTTCTATAAATGATGTCTTCCAGCTAGAATTCCTAAATGACATCTTAATTTGAAATTCTGCTTCTTTAGTCCAATTTGACTAATAAAGGCTATACATAAATATGTTGGATTAAAATTATTCAGAATTGTATATTTGGCTTCTTAGACATTAGCCTTGGTGGCGCAGAGGAATGATTGCAGTAATTGTAGTAATTGCAAGACTTCTGCTTACAGCCAGCTGCCTGTAATTAGGCAGATCGAATCTGACCAGGCTCAAG
>JAOYMU010000077.1:12101676-12117100 GCA_025802295.1 Psammodynastes pulverulentus
CTTGGCTGATCAACCTGGGCGAAAGTGAAGCTAAAAAAAAAAGAAAGTGAAGGAAAAACCTGGTGGATTCTGGCTGCCCTCAGAGCTGGCACTGGCAGTTAGTTGGGCAGGTGAGACACTCCTGTGGGGGCTGCTGGGGGGGCAGTGGCGGAAGCATGGTGGGGCTGAGCTCAGGCCTTCGTTCCGACTGACCTGCTTCTCCCCCACTGCCAGCTGCCAAGAGACCAGCCTGTTGGCACAAGCCTCAGCCGACCCTGGGGGAAAGACAGCTTTTGTCATAAGATCAGGAGGATCTTTGCCAGTCGGAGTGTCTGCTGAGCCTGGGGGGTCTGTGGTGGAAGACATCCCCAAATCCCCACATGGGTCCTTCCAGGGCAGGAAACATGGCGCCAAGCACCACTGCTTCTCCTGAGCTTTCCACGCTTGCTCTCAGTTAAACACAATTTCATGTGTCGCCTTTCTTTCGTTAACTTGGCACCTTTTTAAGGATTGCTAACTCTCGCGAATGAATGAAGACAAATATATGTGTCCCAGGATAACGTTGCAAGATCCAATCTGAATCGACCACCAAGACCAGAGGTTTACTCTTCCTAACTCTGCCCAGCCATGATTTTGTCTGCCTTCTCCTTCACGATCCCCTCATACATTTGTTTTCGTATTTGATCCTCGCTACTTCTGCATGTCCCAACTACCTCAACGTGTGTCTTTCATAGACATCATCCAATCCTGTATTTGGTTCGCACTTCTTCAATTCCATTCATGCCTGATCTTGCCTCTTCTGGTTTCACCACTCAGCTTTCCTAACTAGCCCATTCCTTCCCATTGCGCCCAGCTTATTTTCACGCTGCTCCTGACGTAAACCTTATTTCAGTGGTGGGGTTCAAATTTTTTTACTACCGGTTTTGTGGGTGTGGCTTGGTGGGCGTGGTGTGACTTGGTAGGTGTGGCTTGGTGGGCGAGGTTTGGTGGGTGTGGCAGGGGAACTTGGGGAAGGTTACTGCAAATCTCCATACCCTCCCCACCCCACTGACTTGATTTCCAGCTCCGTTCTCCTGCGCAGGGCAACAAAAGAAGACCCGGCCGATCAGCTGGGACTCAGGAGGCGGGGCCAGTCAGAGGTGGGATTTTCTGGTTCTCCAAACTATTCAAAATGTCTGCTACCGGTTCTCCAGAACTGGTCAGAATCTGCTGAATACCACCTCTGCCTTATTTCCTTATAACCCAGAGAGCAGTAGAACGTTTTACTGTTAGCCATTTTGCAGTTTTAAAACAAGCATTGATTTCTTGCAAGAGACTACATGGGAGCCACTAGCTTTGTATGATCATCCTAACATTTCTCCATGTATTTCCTCATCTGTAGTAAACATTCTGTGAAGACATGCCCATTTATCTACCTGCTTCAGGTTGTCCCCATTTATGCATAACTTGTAGCATTTTTCCTGCCAAGTAACCTGGTCCTTGACCCTGTAATTTTCAGAACTATTTGCTTTGTTGAATAGTTACATGATCTGTCTGACATGTTCTACAAATCATTTGGCTCCTCTTTCTTATTGTTTTACTGTTCTTTTATTAGCTAACTACAAAAACGAAAGGAAAAGAATACACAGCTTTTCTAAAAGAAGAAAAAAGAAAGCTTAAAAAGGGAACTATAGAGCATATACTATATACTCCCAGAGACATACAAGCATAAAGTTGTAGAGTGAACATTTCAATGAATGGAAGTCTTAATCCATTCTCATGCACAAGTAATCTATATTTATAAGTTATTGATTTGTAAATTGTCCATGTCATCAATTCTATTGACCATTGAATAGTTGGGGCCGCATGTTTGTCCTTCCAACGCTGAACGATAGATCTTTTAGCTGGAAGTTAGGAACATAAAATCCGCTTTCTTTTTTTCATATAATAGGAATTTACTTGTGTGTTTATTGTTATAACAAGATTGATTATTGCCCCACTCAGCATAGATCTTAATACATTGTGATACTTTTCATCTATTTTCTCTGGGATCATACCTAATAAAAATATTTGTGATTTTAATTTGCAGTTGAGTTTCAGAACTTTATGAATGTTTTGATATATTTTTTTCTTTCTAGCACTTTTAAATCTTTTTGCATAGCCACCACATAGGTTAAAAGGTTCCTTCTTTGTTGTGGTATTCCAACTTTTCCCTTTTCAACTAACAAAGCAATATCGTGTATACAAAAATACGTATTTTTTTATATCACCAACTAAGAGCTCCAACAGTGAAAGTGTTCTTTATACACTAACCATACATGTCAAGGGAATATTAAACACCCTTGTGTTCTTTCTCTGTGCCCAGAGTTGAATCATATGCTAAGCAATCCATTTACTTCCACACATGCTTTATTTTCATTATAAATCCCTCTTACTGCATTCAGCCACCAACTTTTCAACCTCACGATTATGTCAACTATTTGGTGATCCAAGTGCATTTGCTTTATCATTTGGTTTGTGTAAATCAACAAATGTGAACTTTCTCACATTCACACATTTCTCAGGGACCTTCCAAAGAGGGGAAGTTGCCCTGCTCCAATTTTGCTTGTTTCCCTTTCTCATTTCCCCCAGGCACACTTAACAATTCATCTCCCTTCGGTTTAGCATTCACTTTCACTTTGCACAGGGCAACAATCATCCCACACCAACACAATCCCCATCATACCCTTTTGGCAAACGGCACAGTTATTTGCCAAGCAAACCACAAGCATGTTTTAGCGTATAATTGTCTATACCATCTATACCTGCAGCCTGCCATTTTTCAACATTCTCAGGGATTTATGATTTCCTTTCTATTAATTCTTTTTTTTGAACGCTGACATTTATAGCGTTTGCCTCATATATCCGCTCTGTAAAAATTCTGGCTCCTTAAGAGTATTGCTTTATTTTATGCCAAATAGCTTCATCGCTTTAATTTTTAATTCCGTTTTCTGTGCTGGAGTATTCTTCTTCAGCCCTCTTCACATTTGCAAAACATATTTTAATTTCCATCAATAACTAAGACCATCTGTTGACCT
Source organism: Psammodynastes pulverulentus (assembly GCA_025802295.1). NCBI lineage: Eukaryota > Metazoa > Chordata > Lepidosauria > Squamata > Psammodynastidae > Psammodynastes > Psammodynastes pulverulentus. The sequence continues at coordinate 12,104,712 of JAOYMU010000077.1, forward strand.
CTCCCTAAACTTTTCCAGATTTTGGTGGAGCCAGGATGGCTTTCACATTTGCTGCTGGAACTGGGTCAGCTTTTTCCCACTCATTTTGGATTATCTTATAAGTCAGTTTTCTGGGGAGGGAGGCGGCCTTTTCAAGCTTGCCTTTGTCTTGCCTGCCCAGTTATGGGGAACAGCGGTGATGTTTCAAAGATAGACGGTCTTTTTCTCCTTCCAAGCTTGGTCTTTCATGCTGACTTTCTGGGAGCTCCTCATTCATGGAAGTTGTCGTGCTCCAAAGGCTCCTGGCATTGCAGGATGAATAAAATTACTGAATCATCCTCAACCAAGAGTCTGGCCCCAGTGCCTGGGGGAAGAGTCGAGTCTTCCAAAAAGCCAGTAGAGTTGACACTGTCCATGTCTCCAGGGAGGGTGTTCCATAGAGCAGAGAAGGCCCGCTTTCTGGACCCTCCTCCACGTGACATCTGCCCACTCTGCCAGATCTAGTGTCATGGCCCTGCCGGAGTCTGAATCTGAGGAGGAAGAAAAATAGCTGACAGAGAGCGAGAGAGTGGCTCCGTCGGCTGTGGAGGAAACTGGGGAAGGGCAAAGTCAGGCTGGGCAGAGCAGGGGAGAGGTAGAACAAGAGGGAGAGAGTTCAGAGGAAGACCCAGACCCACCCCCACTTCATCCTAGGGCACGCAGGGAGAAGAGAGCAACGTGGGTTATGTGGCTTACAGGGGAGGAAAGGGCCCTGATTCCCTTCATTAGGTACATCTGGGAAGAGAGTTTAAAAGGGGAGGTAGCTGAGAGCAGAATTTGCTGGGAAATTCTGAGTTTATCTTGTGTTGACTGTGGTTATCTGCATTCCTGGCATCCTCCCAACTGGGTTGATTCACTGCTGTTCCTTCACTGCTGGAATTCCTTGTCTTGCTGTGCCAGATTAATTGCTTCACCTTGCCTTGTTTGGACTTATAGTTAAAGTTTGTGTTGCCAACACTTTGGACTAGAATATCTGCAGCCAAAGGCTGTTCCTGGGAGACATTTTCTTCAGACCAGAAAGTAACCAGGACTTTGGGGAGCTAATAAACGAACTCTTACTTATTATCTGACTGTGTTGCCTTTGTGCCACGCCCGGGGTCATCACACCTAGCCTGGTAACAAAACATTCAGAAACCAACTGACAAGCTTTGAGAACAAACCTTCACCCTCATCCTACACCTGTGCTACAGATATTTGCCACTGTTGCATTCCTGGAATCTTGTAGAGTGAATATCCTACTGACATTGCCATACAATGTTGATTAGAGAGCTTTAATTCCATGCATACACTTTAGAGTAATTAAACACAGTAATTAAGTAGACACCAGCACCATATAATCCATCTTGACATTGTTTGGCTGCAGTGGATATAAATCCAAATGCAAATAAATAAATAAAAAAGAACATGATTATTGACAATCCAGTTAATCAACCAGTTCTTGTTGTTATATTTAACCCCATACAGTGTTGATATGAAGACCTTCATTCTACAAACAAACAAACAAAAATGGATTTCTACTCATTAACTCATAGGCATGAGCACCAAAGCTTTTAAGAGGAGGCGTATCACCCAGTTCAACCTGTTCTTTTGTGATTCAAGCTGATTTTCAATATCTCCTTGCTTGCTTCTAAATTGTCATAAGCTGAATCAGAAAAATATTTCACCCATCTTAGATCCTTTTCTCTCCTTGTGTCCAGAAGGCAAGCTCGAAATCCCAAAAGATCTTGACAGACTTGAACAAGTTAGTTAGTTTACTTTATTGTCATTGCACCTCGTACAATGAAATTAAATACCTTCTTCAATGTACATTATGACTATAAAAATACAAACACAAACACACATCCTTCACATTCTATACATCAAATTGAAAATCCCTGATACTGCATTAATATTGCACTAGATGGTAGAATTCAATACAGTTACTGCCCTGGGGTAGAAGCTGTTTCTCAGCCTGTTTGTCCTTGTTTTTATTATCCTGTACCGTCTGCCAGATGGTAACAGTTCAAAAAAAAAGAGTGCCCAGGATGAGATGGATTTTTGAGAATGTTTTGAACTTTCTTAAGGCAGCAGGAGCTATAAAGCTCTTCCAAAGAAGGGAGCGGGCAACCCATGATCCTCTGGGCAATGATATTAACCCTCCAGAGTGCTGTCCTGTCTGCCACTGTGCAATTGGCAGTGGGATCTTGTTAAGAACAAAATGGAATTTAAAGTGGAGAAAAGCAAGGTTTTATACATACTGTAGGCAGGAAAAACCAAGGGTACAAGTACAAATTAGGTGACCCCTGGCTCACAAAAAGTAACTATGAGAGGGACCTTGTGCAGGGGTCCGGAGATGCCATGAGAACTAAGTTTCAGCAGTAGTTTGTCATGCACCACTGAATCAAAGGCTTTGCAGAAGTCTATGTAAATTGCGTCTGTTCCTTTACCATTGTCTCGATGTGTGGTCCAAATGTTTCTGCCATGTAGGAGTTGCAGATTACAGGACAAATTGTTTCTGAAACCAAACTGCTTGTTAGAAAGTAGGTTGTTTGTTTCTAAATGTAGGGTGATGGATTAGTTGATAATTGATTCCATGACTTTACAGGTGATGCAACACAGTGAAATTGGTCTGTAACTTTCTAGTAGACTAGGGTTTCCCTTTGTGAAAATAGCTATGACTGTGGCTAATGACCATAAATCTGGCAGGGAGCTGGTTGTGAAAGATACCTCATAGATTGTGCTTAGAGGTTCAGCAAGGGCAGTGGCAAGCTTTTTTCAAAAGTAGGCACATAATCCATCAGAGCCAATAGATAGGGATGGCTTTAGATTACATAGTGCTGTTTCAATATTAACTGCTGCAAAGTCAATATGTAGTAAGTCATTACAATTTGTTGTGGTGCGACTGGGAAATGGGGGCAGTAGCCGTTGCTGTCAACAAAGACTGAACTGAACAATATATTAAAGAGGTTGGCCTTTACAGCTTCATTGTTACAGTCTTCCCCATTAGGCCCTTTTAGGGGTGGGATAGATTTTGAGTCTTTAAGTTTGGCTTTAATGAAATTACAGAAGGCTCGGGAAGAGTTTGAGTTTAACAGCACTTCCTCCTGTTTGCAATGATGATTGGTACATTCGGCCTTTATCTGGCAGCATAAGGTTTTGTAGTGGTTTTTAAAGTTAGCTACGTTGCCAGTTTTGTTTCCTCGCCAAGAGATTTTTTTTCTTGGATTGTAGCTTCCTTATTGATATAGGTAATTTGTTTTTATTTTTGGCTTTAGGAGTTATTTTTGATACGTATAGATTAATGACTCTATTGACTTTGAGCAAAAACGTGTTATAATGGTTTTCAGCAGTATTACAACCTGTGAGCAGGAGGTGCCAATCAAGAGATGTGAAGTCGGCAGCTATGATATCATAGCTGACTTTTTTATAGCTATAATTTGGAGTACCATCATTATGATATTCATTGCAAGGACACAAGTTGTGACAAAAATCAATCATGCTGTGATCACTGCTGGAAAAAGTTTCTTTAACTTGTAGGCCATAAATAGAGTTTAAGCTAGTGCAGAAAATGAGATTTAAGCAATTGTTGAGCCTAGTGTTGTTCATTACCAACTGCTCCAGCCCCAGAGTCATAATAGCATTGTATAGGATTGCATGTTTGGTTCAGTTGTTGGACCCATTTAGGATCCAATTAATAAGAGGCAAATTGAGGTCACCAAGAAAGATAAGAGGGGGCGGGGAGGAAGCTGCCCACATTACTAGTGCAGTTAGCCTGTTTGTATGATCATCGTCATAATCAGGGGCTCTATAACATAGCAAGAAATGAAGTGTAGTATTTATTGGTCTCAGAAAGGGCAAGCTCTGAGCAACATTAATCTTTTTCAGGCCTAGGGACTTCTTATAGAAGATAGCAACACCGCCCCCTCTACGATTATCGCAGTCAGACCATTTGTGACAAAATCATTTTTTGTCCATTTGTAACAAAAACCTCTACGGAATTTCCAGGATATCTCCTTCTGAAACCCAAGTGGGTCCCTTAGTTGTCAAAGGTGAACTATTGAAATAGGTGAGCATTGGAAAATCTCACAGCCACCAGGGCATAGTCTGGCCACAACAGTGGCTAATGACAGATCCCCCAGCAGATCATATTACTGTTGCTCTGAAAAAAAATCATATCCAGAATATGACCATTATCCCGAGTCAGGCCTTGGATGATCTGGGGTACACCCAGACTGATCTCTTTGGGGTGAGACAGTTTCTCACATCACCTAGTTGCAAAGACTCTGCAAATTCCAGCCATATCTTTTGAATTTAGCCCATTTTTCATAGGTAGGTGCCGGTGTTTGCTTGCTTTAGAAACAATTCATGAGCCCTAACTTTTAAAATGAAAAGCTCATTTGTATTTACGGTACTTTTCGGAGTATAAGACACACTTTTTCCACTTCGAAAAGTGGGTGAAAATTTGGTTGCGTCTTATACACCGAATGTTCCAGAAGCCCCACCCACCAGGAATTTACCTCTTTGCAGCAAGCAGCAAAAAGCCTGTTGCGGTTTCAGCACAGCCCAATTAGCATAAGCAGCTGATGGTCCTTTGGATCGGGCTCCAACCATCAGCTGTTTCAGACTGCAGCCTGAAACAGCCGAGCCACGTGCTAATTAGCCTGTGCTGGGAAAGTTAAACTGAAACTATTTCTGCTTGCTGCATGGAAGCAAATTGCTGGTAGGCAGAACTGAGGTAAGATTTTTTTTTCTTGTTTTCCTCCCTTAAAGTTGGGTGTGTCTTATACTCCAATGCATCTTATAGTCAGAAAATACGGTATATAAAATATTCCATTGATATATCTTGCATTTTCAATATTGGTTATAGTAATTACAAAGAATTTGTAATGGTTTCTTTTATATACTACTTAATCAGTATCTTTTTATTCTTTCCCCCAATAGATTCATTACTGTTGGTGGCTGATCGTTTTGATGGGCCATCTAATGTAGACGTTGTAATTGGTACAATTCATGTTAGGATTGCTGAAGCCATTTCAAACATACAAGAAAACAAAGAATCTATAACAGCCAAGGTAAGAACTAAATTGTGAATTTCAGAATATTTACCTCTTATATATTTAATTGCCTGTACTTTTCTTATTGTTTCCCCTCCCTACCTTCCCTGAATATTCATGGTATTTCCTGTAAACAGTCACCTAAGCGTGCTAAGTGACTTTGGATCACACCCTGGGTATTTTGAGCCAGTAACATTCAATGACAAGTTACCATAAAAGGATTCCATTGTTTCTACTAATAAGACATATAACATTCTTCAGGGCTCATAGGTGGAAAGCTACTTTTACTGTCATACAAGAATTATTAAACCCTAGACCTGTCATCTTTAATTTGTATGTGTTGACTGGAATGTGTCTCCTTCCCAATATACAGTAAGAGTGAGCTCACTGTCTCCTTCCCAGTATAAGAGTGAGCTCACTGTGAGATTTATCTGTCTCTTCCTCATCACCTTTGATTTCCAAACATTTGTCCTATCTATGTGTCCGGAGGAGAGTGTGATATTTTAGCCCAATGTAAAAGAAATTTTCTCCATCGCAAATCCAAAAACTGCAGCTTCCAATCCAGTGACCCTGATGTGAACAACAGCATAATTTGAGTTTCTGGAACCCAGCTATTATTCTTATGGAACAGAAGAACTGTAATTAAAATGCATCAGGAACTGATTAGCAAGTAAATAAGTCACCAATAGACTGACAGAAAGAAAAAGAGAGAACATAGTACTGCTGCCTAAAATATAATGATTATAAAGCCATCAGTTCAGAGGGTGAACATGTCTTCAAAATCCATTAATCATTAGATTCTTAAGCAAATCAACCAAAGAAAGCTCTAGGGCGGGGCTTTTTTAATTCACTAATTATTATGCATATATGACATCCCATATCGATACTAGTTTCTGAGGGCTTAAGCAAGTTAGAAAAATAGAACTCATGCTATACGTTTTTAAATCAGCCTTTTGAATCAAACAAAACAAAAATACTAGGATGAAATATATAGGAAATCAGGATGTTCTCATATTTGAAATGAATTGTAAGTAAATTTAATATTGGTGAAATAAATGTGTAGAGATTTACCTAGTAGAATTTTTTTTCTGAGGTGTGGTTTCCTTTGGTTTTTCCAGATTTTCCAAGGTTGTGGAAATCCAAAACTCAATACAAAAGCTGCCAATGTGGAAGATAAGAAGAGGCGGGGAAAATATGTCACTGAAGATAAACCTTCTGGGCTTAGTTCAGAGAAATTTGTGAGTGCGGAGGGTTTGTTTGATTTAATTCTGCACACTAGAACTGCTTGTGTAACCTGTTAATCAAAAGGCTCATTGGGCCTTGTAAAGATGTTCATTATGTGAACATATAAGCACAGTTTAGTTTCAATATGGAACCTTTCTTTCATTGGAAGAATACATATCAGTAATCTGTAAAAATGAAAGTACCAATCATCAAAAGACACTTTTGTAAACACACCAAATCCTTAACAGTTCTGCTTACCAATATAAGAAGTTGTTTTTCATATATTTAGACTCTCAGCAAGTAAAATGTTTCTATCTCATCTAATAATTATGGGCATCTCAGACCCATAGAGGACATACTTTACAATAACAATAAATTGCACTGTTATGTCATGTATTTTAGAGATGTGCAAATCTCTAAAATTTTGCAATATTGGTTGTAATAATTACAAAGAGACCGTCACAGATGTTTTGCTTGGCATGCTTCTGAGCCAGTATCTGCTGGTAGCTGTTGAGGGAGAGGGAGAGAAGATGCTGAAAGATTGAGGGAGAAGGACCAAAGATAAAATATTGGTAGCAGCAAACAAGAGGGAAGATCACTGAGAATTGACATACACATCATGCAAAGGAGGCAATAGTAGTACCATGTGTGATTCTAAAGGAAAGGAAAAGGGGACACCAGCCTATTATACTCACTGTATAAAATCATTCTGGGATCCCTTTGCAGTTCAGCTAAACTACAGCCAAATCTTTGAAAGAAGATAAACACTTTGAAAGAACATAATATGTTTGTAAAATAGAGAGAGCTGATGGATTGAGTCTCAGTGGATCATATCCAACAATTAAACATTGGCAGCAAAAATTCCCTGATTATTAACATAAGATTCAAATCAGGTAAATGTGATCTGCCACTACTTTGCAGAAGTAAAGATACATAAATAGACTTTCTCGATTGAAAATTATTGCATCAATGTGCAATGAAAGTGTCTTAACTGTAAATATTTTAGTATGGAGTAGCCAGTTTATTTTCCTTAATACTGTCTTGAAACATAGCCTTTCTCCTGCTTTTGTTTGGGATGTCTTTCAATAGCATCCAAAGTTCCATTTCTATTGCTAGCCTTTATTCTAGTATAAAGAATTTTCACTATCGGCCACATTCTTCAAAAGAAACAATCAAGAATATTTTCTCATTTGCTTTATTGATCAGATTTGTTATTCCCTTTTCATTATTATTGTTTGAATCCAAAGCAGAAGTGCAAATTAGACGTAAAATCATAAAAATATGAAGTCTTTATATAAAAAGTGTTATTTTAGAATATTGTCTCTAAAAATTTTGCCATTAAAAGCTTCTTCTGTGTTTAATACATATATTCCTAGGGCTATATTTTCTTATTTTTCCACCTACAATTTTTAGGTATAATTCCATTCTTACATTTTTCAATTAGAGCAAATCTGATCTGCACATGTTTTGCCTCATGTCATCTCTTATATCCTTGCAGTCCCAGTTCTTGCAAAACATCTTTCCAACCACACAAATCCTGTAGGATTTGCCTTTTTTCTCATGACTTAGCTTTGTAGAAAGGAAGAAAAAATGTCATTCTTTCAAGACTCAGTCAGATATGTAATCTTCACACATTTAAAAAAGTCATACAACCACAGCCCTAAGCAAACTATGTTTTGTAATTTATACATACAAACTTATCATTTTCCCATTTTCTTGAAGCATTTCAAGTTTCCATTTCATCCATTTTTCTACATACAAACATACAGTAGCATCTATTTTTCAAAACCTCCCTTTCATTCCCACATAAAATTCAAAAATACTCCCTCCAGTCATCCTTCAATTCAGTTTCCTCTCAAAACATCTTATCACTTTTATTTTTAACTTCACTCATTTCATCTGTCTTCTAATACTTTTTCCTGTAGGACTCATGCAGTCATCCTACCTCAACGGTTGTTTCTTTAATTTCTTTCTTGTATTTTCATGGCCATTTCATGGCTTTCATTCTGATATCTTTATCTCCTTCATCCTTGCCCTTATTTCTTTCAGAGTTATAATATATAGCTATTATTTTCATTTCATTTATTAATGTATGACTTTTACCATTTACTCCTCCTTCATGTCCCAATCTATATGTCATTATTATCATTTGATTGCCCCATAGATATAGACCTCTGACACCCATTGTGGCTTTTGAAAATCAAGGCTTTCACATAACACTTTTTAATAAAATAAATGAGATGTAGACTGGTTTACTAGCCTTTGTGGTTTTAATGCCATGTGTAGCATTCCCAGATAATGATAAGAATAATATTGATCAGTTGGGACAGTATGAGATAAATATAACGAAAAATTAATTTTATCTCAAGCACAGCCATATCATTTTATACAAGCTAGCATTTCTAAGCTGGAGATTTCCTTACAAGCCAACTTAACTATATACTAAAACGGGTAACATTTCAAGGATGGTTATAGGATAGGATAGGATAGGACAGGACAGGACAGGACAGGACAGGACAGGACAGAACAGAACAGAACAGAACAGAACAGAACAGAATAGAATAGAATAGAATTCTTTATTGGCCAAGTGTGATTGGATACCCAAGGAATTTGTCTTCGGTGCATGCTTTCAATGTACATAAAATATATAATTCTATATACATTAAATATATACATAAAAATATAAAGTATAACCAGTTTGTCTTCAGTTATTCTAAAGCTTCCTTCACTCAGTCTGAAACAGTCCATTAAAAAGTTTCCCCAAAATGTCTTTGTTTGGATGTAATCAACACATAGGAAGCCAGGGAACCTACAGATTGTTATGAAGAGGTTCACAAACAAACCAAAACATTACTTCAGTTTGGTTTCTTTATCATTAATAACTGCAAAACTATCACTCTGCACCTGTAAGAATATCTCAGTAATTCTCTTCTTGATTACATTTGTGAAACTTGTTTTATTTTTGTCCAATTAAAGGGGATCTACTGGCACCCCAACAAACAGGAGCATTTATTTTCCCTACAAAGTATCTGTTCCCAGAAAAGGACAAATTGAAATCTTACAAACCTGTGGACTCCTTGGCACATTCTTTCCATGTGCTGAGGGCAGTGAGTACCACCTTCTGCTTAAGTTTATTAGTAGGTTCATTGTGTTTGCTTATGAGTAAGAATCTATTCATACTTTTTCCCCAGTGGGAGGGAATGAGAGAGTTAGGGTGTGATGAGAAAGTATGGAAAGAATCTGCCAGAGGGCAGATAGGTCTCCCTAGAATAGGGAGACGTACATGGGTAAGAATTTATACATACAAAATGTTCTTGGTTTAGATAGTTTCCTTACGGTATTTCACCCCACCCATCCTTAGAAAGCCATCTAGCCTGTATCTTCCTCTTCTCTTTCTGTGAGACAAAATTTTGAGAACTATGAAATTCAAGGGAAGCAGATTAGCAAATGTCATTCCTATAAGTTTCTCTGAATATGGAAATTTACCCAAAAAAAATTGAAAGCAATATGATTGAAAGCTTTTGATTTGAAGATGTTCTTGTTGAACTGTAAACATGAATGAAGAGTAGAGTAAGGTGTGGCTTCTTTAATGCAGAATATGTTTTCATTTTTGAAATTAATAAAAGAGATATTGTCAGAGTTGTTTCAATGAAAACCCCAAAGGTGGCTTGAGGGTGGAGCTGAGAAGATATGGAGTTAAAGATGGTAAGAATGTGAATGTTTTTATTGCTGTGGTTCAGGAACTCTCCTAGACAACCATTATTGTTTACATATACTGATGGTTTAAGGAACAAATAATTTTTTCTTCAAGCTTTGACAACTTTGCAGAGCATTTCACACAGGACATTCCTATTTTTAATGGGAATGTGAGAATTTCTTGAATGTTCTGCTTCAGAATCTTATCTTGGACTTCATTCACATTTGGCAGATTATTAATGCTGAGCCCTAAAGAGTATTATAACTCATTGTTCAGGTCTTATCAAAAAACATAACGATATTTTATGTTCTCCATCCAAACCTGCAAAATGCCATTGCAAATTCATTTGGAAGCAAATTCCACTCTATAGAAAATATTTAAAGTGCTGATTTTAAAAAAAATCTGGAAGAGTTTGGTTGGATACTTGGAGAAGAATGAGACAGAAGCAAACAGGCCAAATAAAAATCAAGAGATTGTAGTTGTATCAGCGGAAGCTTATCTATCTGAATGACAGCTTAATGAAAACGAAAATAAATTTGGGAAGAAACATTTCAAATTATTCCAAGTGGTTCTGCAATAGTTATCTTATCATAAATGAGGCTGGGAAATTCCTTTTAGAGTCTCCATGATAGCATACTAATTACAAACTAGCATCAAGCATATCTTACTGAAATCTATGTAATACTGGCTTCCTTAATTTTCTCCAGCTGTAATATTTGCTTCTCGTTTTCCTTCCTTGGGATTTGATGGTATCCTTTCATCAAAAACCTCTCAGAGAAATTCTGTTACCTTTTTACCTATCAATTCTCCTTCAGTTTGATAAAAGAGACACTGCTTAAAATTGCTTTCAAAGAAAATGAGAAATTTGGATTTCATAGTGTGATAATTTTGCATTTATTTAGAGGCCAGAAGGCTGAAGAAATAAATGCCTAATCTTTATATGGTAGCTGCTCTTTTATCTTCTCTGGTTTCATTAAATCCCCCAAAATAGACTTCATAGAGTTCTTCATGGAATTTTTTTTTAGGAATGGTGCTTCTCTCACTGACATTTATAAATGTCCTTTACCATTCAGTCAGAACTGAAGAAGCTTCTTGGATGACAAGCAAAATGTCCTCAGGGAAAAACAAAATCCAGTTGCCTTTTGAAAAAAAAAGCATATTTGGTACAGTTTTGACTTTGACAATTTATTGTTTAACTCACTTGGGCTCATAGAGAAGCAATGAAAACTTGGGGTTGGTTAATGTCTTGAAGACTCTCCCCCTGTCTTTTTAATTTTTTTTTATTCCTCTTTTAACTGATTCCAACAGGTTGGAAGCTTATATGGCTTTTCTGTTTTAATTTAATAACATCCAGAATGGCTCTGCAAGGGGTATGTGCTCTCCAAATCTGATCTATAAATAAAAATAAACAAAACCATTTCTCTTTCCCTTGAAAACGTTTTAATATTTTTTTCTCCCAATTTCTCAATCCAGGACATTGGTGAGAAAGGCCACTCAAACACTCCTTCTGTCAGCCCTGGCAATGTGATTGTCCATTTGATAGATACAAAAGGCACACTTAATGAAAGACTGAATGAAAAAAAATGTGGCTAGCTAATCTGCATTACCAATATTTGGTGATGCTTTCTGTTCAAGATATATCCATAACTTAAACAGCAGGAAGATCTGCGATCAGCGGTTCCATAGATGGTGGTAGGAGCTAACTATATAAGTAGTTTGGAGTCAATTTGTTAAGAAAATCTTTGGCTAATACTCTCTACTATGTAACTTTGTTTTTTTAAAAATGGCTGAACTAAGGCATGCATTGTCCCATCTTTTGAAGCATATTTGTTATTGCCCATAAGGTTAATTTCTACTGTGGCATTGGAAAACCAGAGATGATTTGAAAATAATGTGAAATAAAACTAAGAAACATTATTCAACAGTGATACTTTAACTTATTTCATCAACTGGTATATACTATATCTCAAAATAAACCAGTTTCTGATAATTCCAAGAGTTATATAAACAGAAATGAAAAGCATACTTCTACCAAGAAATCCACGCAGGATCAAAACTGAGTTCACTAGATTAGTTCTAGGTAATTTTGTCCTCCCAATTGTTGCTTTACTAGGATGAGAAAGAAAGCTAACTGTGTATTAGAACTATCAAAATTTCAGAAATACAACTCTTGACTTTGGAATGTGCAATTCTGAATACAATGTAACTGCAAGAAACCAACTGATACAGACAACAGTTTTTTGGGAATGAAGTCAGCATTTATATTTAGTTAAAATATAAAGTCTTTTTTCCTAAATTTATCCTTACCTTCAAGTGGACAGTCTGTGGTCCAGGGCTACATGCAATCTTTAAATTCCATTCTTTTCTAGTGACAAATGGTGAAATTTGGTTGTACAGTTTTTTGCTCTCTTAAGGCT
>JAOYMU010000077.1:12285133-12292633 GCA_025802295.1 Psammodynastes pulverulentus
GAATTATGTTATAACTTTCATTTTCTATGTTGTATATTTATGTCTTTGTGTTATGTATGTTTTTAAATTCATTATCAATAAACTTTAAAAAAAAAGAATATGAAATATGTTTTATATTAAAGATGGATATGGATACTTGGCCATTTTCTATTCCAGATGGTTTAAGCATTAAATTATCTGATTTATTTATCAGAAGTGAATTTAAAACATCAGAAGTAAATCATCTTCCAGAGTTATAATTATTTTTAGATTAAACTGGTCTTCTTATTCCCTTTTTCTCAAGTATAAAACATATCAATTTACAAGATAAAACATATTTCTTTAGAAAAAGAATTGTCCTATTTCTAACAACCTCCAAAGTGATTCTTGCAACATTTCCATTTTTGTTCTGCAGTGATAGTGCTTTCTCTATGGTTTTATTTTTTTGCCAAATTTTGCTAGAAATGCAAGTGCAAAACGCTTTTGCAAAAGCTGTTACCAAATTCCAAATTCTTGCTAAAATTCATGTGGCTAGGAAATCAATGTGACAGAAGAACAGCAGGAATAAGAATGAAATGATTCCAAGAAAATCTGTTCAACTAAAGCTTAAGGGTGGGAGTTTCAGTATAAAGTTCCAAATGTCTAAATATTAGCCACCCAATTGTTCTGCTAAAATGGATAACCATGTACATTTGCAATGCAATGAATAAATGTGACAATAGTCTGACTTACAGCCATTCATTTAGTGACTGTTCAAAGTTACAACAGCACTAAAAAAGTGACTTATTAAGATTCTGTAAACTAAATGTCTATAGAGAATCTCAGTCATCCAGGTCATGGTCATCCCAAAGGTGCTTTCTCAAAAGCCAACTGGACTTTTTCTTTGAAGACATTTCGCTTCTCATCCAAGAAGCTTCAAAGTACAAATTTTGGATAGAGAGGATCGCTGATTTGAAAGAGGGGTCAAAGAGGCCATTTATGTCAAAGTTGATCAACCCTTTCTAGAGAGGATGAGGGATATGACATCATCTATCTCCAGTCTATAACACAATCCTTTCAACAGTTCCAAGAAGGCTCCATACCCATTTGCACCATTCAGGTGGCCCTGATGACATAGATAAACCTCCAGGTGGCCTTAATGATGCAATAAAAGAATGAAAATGACCATGGGTCTGCAAGGAATATAAATCATTCCCTTCCCCACCATCCAGTCAGAGCTGAAGAAACTTCTTGGATGAGAAGTGAAACATCTTCAAAGAAAAAACAGAAAGTCCAGTTGCCTCTTGAAAAAGTACCTTTGGGACTTTATAAACCACTTTCAGAGGGCTGTTAAGCACTATGAAGCAGTAAATATAAGTGTTGGTGCTATTGCTATTGCTATTTTCTAGGATCATTACAATTGACATTGAGATCAACTGCAGAATCACCAAGGCAAGCTCTGCATTTGGTGGACTACTGACCAACATGTGGGATTGCCAAGGAATAAGCCTTGCTACAAAGCTCAAAGTCTACTGACTTTGAATAGCTCTAACTATCCTATTGTATGCCAGTGAGACTTGGACTGTATACAGGAGAATGCTAAGCAATTGAACCACTTCCACATGACCCGCCTCTCCAGATTTCTGAGAAACCAGTGTCAGGACAAGGTGCCAGACACAGAAGTTCTCTCCAGAGCAGGGATGCCATCAGTTCACACCCTGCTGATGAAAGCCCAGACATGCTGGGCAGGCCATATTGCAAGGATGCCAGACCACTGCATCCTTAAACAGCTCCTCTATGCTGGAACAAGATTGATCGATATGGTGCGTGTTGATCCATCAAGGCTGCCAGACATGTAAAGACAGAAGAGCAACTACAGCACAAAAGAAGCAAGTACTCCACTAAGCCAGAGCTGCAAATGCTGCAACAATGGTGCCCACATAGGTTTTCCCGATATGTGGCAAAACATTTTGTGCCTATATAGGCTTTACCAGTCATCTGTGGAGCAGTGCTGGTTTTCTACCGGTATTGCCACCGGTTTGCTGACTGTGCACATGCACAAGCGCATGCATGTGCATTCCCCCTCTCTGCATGCACAGTCTCCCCCTCCCTTTTGCGCATGTGCATGCCTACCACCTACCTAATTTGGCTGCCAGTTCGCTCTACTTCGGCCAAACCGGTAGCTAAAAAAGCATACCGATCAGTTGAGAGGATCAAAGAGTCCTCTCAGATGATTGGCATTCACATGCTCAGAAGGGGGGGATATTTGCACACAGAGGGGGGTTTTAGCTACCAGTTTGGCTGAACCGGTACTCATTTTTTTGCTACCAGTTAGCCCGAGCAGCAGTTTTTTCTGCTACCGGTTCACCCAAACCGGTGTGAACTGGTAGACTACCACCTCTGCTGTGGACGTACCATGGCAGCCTACAACTTGTTAGATGTCAAGGTCCTCTTCAAACATGATGAATGATAATATTTTGCAACCTTCCAATAAACAAAGTCAATGGGGAGCCAGGTTCACTAAACAACTGTGTTACTAAGTTAACAATTTTAGTGCTTCACTTAACTGTGGCAAGAATGGTCATAAAATGGCACAAAACTCACTTAACAACTGTCTTACTTAGCAACAGAAGTTTTGGGATCAACTGTGGTTGTAAGTCTAGGACTGTCTCTACAGGATTAGGGAATGTTATCCAAATATTCTAATCATAGGGCAAAACCTGCCATCACTTTTGAGTTAGGGGACCAAAGATTGTACACGAAAAATAGTGTGATTGGGAAAAAAGTAAAATAAGAAAAGTTGATGCAACTGGAGGAAGAATTATAAAATAATAAGAGAGATAAATAAAATATATACGCTAGCTCTGGGATTCATAAATAAAATAAACTACTAAAAAGTCATGGATGTTTTAAAAGACCAGACAGTCCTGTCTTGCTTTTGTTGCCATTGTTCAAAATTTAGTCTCAATGTTGATAAGTTTTTTAAGTGAAGTCTCTTCTGAGGTCAATCATAATGATTTTGTGGACATGTTCATGCAGTTTTCTTCACAGTTGAATGAAAATGATTCATTGCTTTCTTCAGTTGTCCAGACTATTCTACAACTCTGGAATTCCCTGTGGTTTTATCATTCAAACAGTAACCAGTCCATTCTTGCTTAGCTTCTGAATTTACGCAAGGGCCAGAGGAGGCTAAAGTACATATATCTACTCTTCCATGAAAGGTGAAATATTCTGCATTTTTTTCCAATTTCCAATGAAACTCACAGATCTCCCATCAAAGTAATATTGGCAATCAACCTTCCTATATTTTTTTTCTGGAAACATGCAAGGTTGGATAAATGCTTTCTCTTAAGTAGTGGAATCTACTGATAGGTGACTTACTTTGGACAGTATTTGAAAATTTGTTTCATGAGGCAGACTATTTTTTATCAAGGATGACACTACTTTGACTATAGCTAAGAGAGGAATTAGAAAAGCTTGGAACTGCTTTTCTTTTTTAGTTATTCATTTAATTATATTTTAGATGTTTTGTTATATTGTAATTTTTAAGGCTGTATCCTAAGCCACCAAGTTTTTTCTAGATTATAGTGGATACAAATCCAATAAATACATAAACAAACAAAAATCAGAATTGTGCTAGGTGGCTTTGAACTGCATTTCCCAAGCTTTTTGTAATAAACATGCAAGGCATATATAAGCAAGCTTACTATGTCTAATAGTAATATAAATGAATTCAGCCAGAGATTAGATTGAATTTCCGATAGATTTGTCAGAAGAAGGACAATGTAGACTTGACAGCTTTAAGATTTATGGACTTCAACTCCCAGAAATTCTCCTCCAGTCATGTTAGCTCAGGAATTCTGGGAGTTGACGTCCACAAGTCTTAAACTTGCCAAGTTTGAAGACCCTTGGTGTGGAGCAGGGGTGCCCAATTGGTCAATCGCAAAGGGAGTGAGCGTAGATCGCATGGTGAGTAGCAGAAGTATGGGGGGGAGCATGCGCAGAAGTGTGGGGGGAGCATGCGCATGCAAAGAAGGGTGGGGGAGCGCGCGAGCACTCGTAGAAGCATGGGGAGGGAGCATGCACATGTGCAGAAGGGTGGGGGCAAGTGTTTCCCTTCTCTTATTTCCTAAGTAGCTCACACCCTGACAAAGTGTGGGTACCCCTGGTGTAGAGTAATCCATCCTTGCTCTGTGCCACAAATAATTTTTGTGAAGAAATTTGACATATCTAAAACACAACTGCCATTTCCCAAAGGTAAACAAAGGAAAAGGTAAAAAATTATTTTCACAATTATGAAAAATGGATATTTGGATGAAGGTCAGAAATGGAGAAAGGGAATTAACTAATGAATTTTGAGGGAATTAATAGCAAGGAGAAATTTCTGTGTTGTTAAAGCAATGAAAACCACACCATACTACCTAAGCAATATACTGTAGCTTTAGCACTAAGGTTTCATAACTGCATGATATTTTTCATGTTATTTGGGAATATTTTACAGATTCATGGCAGAGATGGTAAGAAGGAATAAAGCCATCATCTCAAAGATTTATCAGGCTGTTATGAATTCCAAGTTGTTCCAAGTGAGAAAACATTGAAGAAAAACCAAATATAGCTGTTTTTCTGATAGTCAAAACATATTTGACATTCAAAATAAAAATCAAAGGATGTTTCCCTTTCCTTACAATTATGTCTCTTGAAGTTGAATCTCTGCCCCAACAGTGCTTTATTTAGCAGAAGAAAAGTCAGAATGGCAGCTTTCCAGCAAGTTAAATATGCAACTTCTATTGTGCTCTTTAGCCCATAAGAAGGCGGAAATCAAAGGAACAAAAAAATCAAATTCTTATGTTTGTGATCTTACTTGAGGAATCCTGTACTGAGGATTCCCGAGGTTCTGAGAACAAAGACCAAAACATGTTCCAAAAACCAGATCCCCAACTGTTGCTTTACTAGCTATGCTTGGAGGTGAACTATGACTGAAGGATTCCTAGCAATTCAATGGTATAAATGTTTCACAAAATGCATACACATTTCCCTTGTTTTAAGAGAAATAGCTTTAAAAATTAGCTTGGTATATAAAAAAAGTATATTTATTATTTTGAGAAACACTTAATTACTGTAACTTATGTGTTCAAGTTCACGAAGACTTCTAGGCTACATGCTTAGAAATGATTTGGCCATGGCCTTGTTTCCTCCTAGAAAACAACTAGAAAATGACCACCCAAAGATTCACCAGCTGGATTTGTCCCTTAAGTAGGACTAGAATTTCAGTTTTCCTGTTATTAATCCAAAACTTTAGCCACTAGACTAAATTGATTCTCATATGCTTATTTACTGAGGCATATGTATGCTACTACAAACATTAGTTGAGTTATATGCATAAGTATATGAACACATCTGGTATAGGCATTTTTTAAAATTTCAAATGATGTGGAAACAAGAAAACAAATTTGAGGTTAGCCAAACTGAGTAATCAGAATAGTCAGATCTGCCCATTCATTCACTCTTTGCAAATGTAGATGCTTGTTTCTTATTGCAGAGTTCAAGAGACACAATTGCCTTTCTTTATTAATGGTAAGTTTCCAATTAAAGGCAATGTTCCCAACCAAGAAGAGATCATTGGTCAGAGCCCAGCTTTAGAAATGATTCTGGTGCCACCCTTGGACAATAATTCAGAGGTACTTGAAGTAGTTCTCAAGACAGGTAGTAAGAAAATTGGCTTAGTTTAGCCTTGAGAAAATATATTAATTAAAGGAGATAAGCTAATACCCTTCATGTAATTGATGGGGTATCAACCAAAAGGTCAGATCTGATCTTTATTAGTGCAAAGTGCTAAGCATGGAATCTTTGTCTAATGTTACAGAAAGACAGATTGTGATTGCATGTCACACACACAAACTTTCCACAGATAAGAGCAGTTCAACAGTGAAACAATGATCTAAATGAAGTGAAGTCCTCCCTGTTTCTGGGTATTCTCAAAAAGAGATCTGACAACCATTTCTCAGATACATTTCAATTTGTATTTCTACACTCAGCTATAGATTGGATTCAATGAACTAAAGCATCCATCATTTAATGACTCTAGATTGCAACTCCGTCAACTCAACCCCCAAAATTAAGAAAATGTGGAAAATTCTTCACGAATAGTTGAAAAGTGCAGTTCTGATTTAAGAAGAGGGTTGGTGAATCCAACCAGATGGAAGCTGAAAGGTCTTGTTTCCTCCTTCATCTGGTTGCTGACTGTAGGGTTCCAGATCATGCTGACCAAGTGCAGCAAGGGAAGAATGTCTAACCATCCTTTAAATGTGCTGTTTCTCAATGCTAAACTGAAAACATAGAGCAAAGCCTTCAGGCATCCTTAAAAGCAATGCAAAAAAACTAAGCTATTGTAGCTCTTATTAATCAGGCCCAAGTCAATTTGGTGATAGAAAAAATTACTTTGAACAGAATATATAGTATCCATTATAGAATTGAAGAGTTAGAGGTTCTAATTGTCCTACCTGCCAATGACTACTTCAGCTTCAACCGCAACAATACATGAGCACACAATAGATTCAAACTCAAGGTAAACCTATCCAAACTTGATTGCAGGAAATATGACTTCAGCAACAGCGTTGTAAATGCCTGGAATGCACTACCTGACTCTGTGGTCTCATCCTCAAACCCCAAAAACTTTAATCTTAGATTATCTATTGTTGACCTCACCCCATTTCTAAGAGGTCTGTAAGCGCACCAACATGCTTACATCCCTGTCCTAATGTTTTCTAGAAGCTTTAAAGGAGAGAATGGACTGCCATCTGTCAGAAATGGTATAGGGTCTCCTGCTTGGGTGGGCAGGTTGGACTATATGACCTAAAAGGTCCCTTCCAACTCTGTTAATCTAATCTAATGAAGCTTCTTCAGCTCTGACAGGATAGTGTGGAATTGAACGATTTATACTCCTTGCAGACAGCTGGTCATATGCATCCTTTTAGAGGGTCATTGAAGAACTTGGAGATTTAACTGTGATCTCAGGGTTAACTGGGTTCCTTGTTCCTGTAATCTGCAAAAAAAAAAAAGCACCTTTGGGACAACCATGATCTGGATGATTGAGAATCTCTACAGAACTTTGATAGAAGACTACTCAGATTTTGTCTGAAAATATTCTATGAAGGAGGATTCATTACTTCATTTTAAAGCCAAAATCATATATAGACTGTCCTAGCTTCACAAAAGGCAACTTGTTCCTTTTGTGAAGGATGACTATACTACGTCTGTGAAGATAATCTCTTGTTCCATCTAGTTCTGTTTCAATTCAAACAAAACTAAGTTCAAGAAACAGCATCAAAAGAGATAAAGGAAAAGTAAGACACAATTCACCTTTCAAAATTGTCAGCCAATTGGGTAGGCCCGAAAGTTGCAAGGACAATTTCTTGAAATTCTCAGAGGAAGGACAAATTCTTCAACTACTTTCTATAGTCCCAAAATGCCCAAAGTGGGGGGAGAGGGGCATTCCTCACAATGTCTTCTATTGGGATTAACTGTATTATGTGAAGACAGGTA
>JAOYMU010000077.1:12373176-12385437 GCA_025802295.1 Psammodynastes pulverulentus
TGCCTTGGGTGTTACCCGCCCCGAGTCCATTGTGGAGAGGGGCGGGATATAAATCTAAGAAATAAATAAATAAATAAATAAATAAATAAATAAATTCTTCATCCGTTTTAGCTCCCATGCCCCTAATCCTCTTTGTTGCTCTTCTCTGCACTCTTTCCAAAGTCTCAACATCTATTTTATACTATGGTGACCAAAACTGGATGCCCTCTTCTAAGTGTGGTCTTACTAAGACTTTATAAAGCAGTACTTCATGTAATCTTAACTCTATCCCTCTGTTAGTGCAACCTAGGATTGCATTATGGTTTTGGCTGCTGCCTCCCACTGCTGGCTCATATTTAAATAACTGCTGGTTCATATTTAAGTTTGCTGTATCTGTTCAACGGTAGAGGAATCACAGTATTATTTTTCGAGATAGTGGAGTATCTCAGGGCTAATTTACATGGACCAAATCTGACATGGAAGAAGATGTTGCAACCTTCACAGACTTCAAGTGTCATCTAATGCCAGACAATTATAGAATGAGCAACATTGCTCATGGCTCCAGATTAGAGATGTAATTACTGAATTATCTTTCTCTTTACTCTGCATTTCTTTTTCCTGTTCAACAATCAAGAATCAGCTTGCTTCAAGACCACACTTGGCATACTGCATCCAATTCTGGTCACCACGATACAAAAAAGTTGTTGAGACTCTGGAAAGAATGCAGAGAAAAGCAACAAAGATGCTAAAGCACAGGTCTCCAACCAGTAGTCTGGGGACCATTGGTGGTCTGTGAGAAAATTTTGGTGGTCCGCAGTGCACCCGGGTGAAGGAGCTGCTCCAGGATGACCAATGGGCCAGTCCTGTGACTGGAGCTCTGGAATATGGGAGAGAGATACAGAGAGAGATGAGAGTGAAAAAGAGAGAGAGAGAGACAAAGAGAGAGATAGAGAAATGAGAGAGAAAAAGAGATGAGAGATATAGAGATACAGAGAGAGAGAGATGAGAGAGAAAGAGAGATGAGAGAGATATAGAGATACAGAGAGAGAAAGATGAGAGAGAAAGAGAGAGATACAGAGAGAGAGAGAGAGATGAGAGATAAAGAGAGATGAGAGAGAGAGATGACAGATCTTGGTGTTTTGTTTTCTGTGGGAAACAAGTCCAAATGGCTCTTTGAGTGTTTATGGTTGCAGAAACAGGCAGCTAAGTGCCTGAAGGACCCCATCCTGACAATAGGAAACTAGGCACTTCAGTGAGCGGCGCACTGGATTCCTATTAGTGGTCCACAGGATTTAAAATTATGAATTTGGTGGTCCCTGAGGTCTGAAAGGTTGGATACCCCTGCCTTATAGGGTTGACCCTCCCCAGCTGGGTCAAATGTTTATAGATTAGAAACCATCCAAGATTCTCAGTCACAAAATTCTTCACTGTTTGTAGACCAAGTTTCCATTGCACATATTCTCAAACTTTTGGAACTACCACCCCTAAAATGATGAATAAAAGTGTGGAAGCCACCATGGGAATTAATCATTGGCATTTAGGGTTGAGCAATAAAAATAAATACCCGTATTACTGGTCCACTGTTTCTTCTTGTAAGCCAGTTTGGTCTCTGGCAAGCCTTCCTGGCATATTAACTTCAATGAATCTTCTTCATTGTCCTTCAGATATTCTTCCAAAGCCCTTTTTTCTTCTTCAACTATCTGATGTACTTGCAACATTCCATGGCCACCTATTTGCTTTGGTAAGTAGAGTCTGTCAGTGTCGCTGCGAGGATGAAGGGCATGATTCATTATCGTTATTTTTCTGGTCTTCCTGTCCATTGCTTTTAATTCTGCTTGAGTCCAGTTCACTATTCCAGCTTTGTATCTAATGGCTGGTATTGCCTAGGTATTGATTGCCTTGATGGTATTTCCTCCATTGAGTTTGGACTTTAATATCTTTTTCACTGTCTTGATGTATTCACTCTAATTTTTTCTTTGACTTCAGTGTGCTGTCCATTTGAAAGATACCCAGGTAGTAATCACCTTCATTCCAGACTCTTAATGTTATTTTCATGGGGCATCTTGATTTCTTCAGTTTTCACTATTTTTCTTTTTGTGATAGTGAGTGTGGCACATTTGTCCAATCCAAACTCCATTGTAACATCTTGGCTACCTATATGAACAGTGTTGAGCAGTGTTGAGCAGCGATTCTATTTCAGAGGGTGTTTTTCCATACAGCTTCAGATCATCCATGGAGGTAGGATAGTCTCGCAGATGTTTTTGATATTTGATATCCATGGCCTGAGCTATTCAGTATTGTTGACAGAGGAAACAATGCAATGACAAATAGTAGTGTTGATAGTGAATCTCCTTGAAATGTTCCTCTCTTGATATTAACTTCTCCACATCTCTCATCATTGACCTGCAACAGTGTCTTCCATTGTGCCATTGATCTTTGCACAAAGCTTCTGATGTTTCTACTGACTCCTGTTATTTTTAGGCACTTGATTATCCATCATGTGGCAGAGAGTCGAATGCTTTTATTATTGTTGTTGTTGTTGTTGTTGATAAAAATGACATTTATTTGACACACAAGTTACATAATTATTCAAAATTTAGAAAGTTCTAACTCAAAAGAATGGAAGGCTGAGTTAACTTTGAGCTGGTCAGGATTGAAGTCCTTGCAGTAGGAAGAATCAGCCTGCAATACGTCATTTTAACGACTGCACCCCCCAGATTCTTTTCTATAGAATTCTTATAGTTTAAGGCTATTCCATTGTCCTCTTTCTTCTTTCTTCTACATGATACTTGGAACACTGTGAAGACATGAGGCTCAACAGCCATGCTAAAATGAACAAAGCTAACTGGTATTGAAATAAGACAGTACAAGAATCATGAAAACACCCAATAGTTTCATCATTGATAAAAGGCCAGTTATATAATTTAGCAATGCATACCAAACAAAACCAGCTGCATTAATTAGTAATCTGTACCATTTGTTTTGTAGCACTATAGAAAGCAATCAATGCCCTTTTAGGCAGGTGTAAGTGGAGTTTCAGGCAGACTACTAGACTATATACTTTCTGATGGAAAAAAAGGAGGGAAAGCCAAAATGCACTTAGAAAACTAAAAATGAATAAAAAGCTGAACCTTGACAGTTTCATTTTTGGAAAAAAATATGATAATTGACATCTGAGGGATTTCACCTACTAAGTGCTGTTAATCAGCAATTGATTTAGCAAAACAAATGGAATAGACCAAAAAAAACAAATAAATTTATTCTCCAATCTCATCCATCATTAGTCTACAATGGTATACTCTGTCATACTCCCATTGAGACTAAGATAAACATAGCTACAACCTATATTTTATTGTATTCCGAGAAACAGCAGCCATTAATAGATAACTGACAGTTCCTGGTGGTTCAGAATTTATACCCAGCAATGTTGTCTTACAGAATAGCAGAAGAAGAAGAGACTTGGTTTTTTTCTTATTCCTAGCCCTAATGGTGGCTCTGGATGATGGATGCATGTTTACATTCTTGGCGTTCTTCCTTGCCAGTTCTGTAAACCTACCAAAATAGATTAGAATCTTCCAGTCATTAACTTGCGCCCTGATGCACTTACATGAAATCTGAACCGTATATTTTTTTCCCTGAAATTATAGTCAGACTTCGAGTTATTTTTTTTTTAATTTACATGCTGCCCATTTTACTATCCAAAGCAACTCTGAGAGGCTTGCAATACAATAAAAGCAGAAACATTAAAAAAATATTAAAATTAACAGGAATTAGATGAAACTAGGAATCAAGTAAGAAGTAAGTAAGAATCTTCTCTCTCCCTTTGGGGAACTAAGCCAATCAGCAGACCCAAGTTTGAGCCTTTTCTGGAAGGCTAAGATGGTGAAAGTAGATCCTTACCTGCAGAGTCAAAATGTGCTAAAGGGCAGGAAAGATTCTTCTTGTAGATCCTGCCAGCTGAAAATCCTTGACAAATGAAGTTAGGGTCTGCATCATATCACCCAAGTGGGGCAGACCAATCTCTTTGGAGAAAGACTTACATAAGATATCACTAGGGAAATGAAAGTGCAATTCTCGGCTCACCTAACCGTTGTGGGGTTTTTTTGTTCAGAATTCAAGGACCTTAGAGTTCTCACACATTACATGAGGCAGCCACATACAAATTCCAAAATGAGGTTCAGCACTAGCACAGGGGCCCCCAATCCCCAGGCCATGGCCACTACTGGACCATGGCCCCTTCAGAACTGTGCCACACAAGTGGCTGCCTGGTGCAGGTGCACAGTTCAACTTGCACAGGCGGGTCGGTTTCCCTTTCCCTCCCCCCACTAGGCCACCAAGCTGTAAAGATTGGAGACCACTGTCCTAACAATTCAACATGTCTGTGTCATTTCTGTTGAAGTTCAACCCTTGAATTTGACATTACAGGGAGTGATGGGGGTGTTGTGTATATATTGGACCTCTTCAAGCACTGCTCATGTCCCAGGTTTCATCCTGGAGTCACTGAAGGTAGACATTATGAGAGCATTTTCTCTGCTTCCTTTTCAACATATCTGTATTACCTCCAAATCAGCTTGTATCATAGAAAGCAATACGTTCAGAAGGCTCAGTATAAACTCAAAGCAACCAGTCGATGACAAGCTGACAATTACTCAGGTCTAACTCTCTCTTGGAATAACAACCCAGCAACCTAACCTTCCTGCTCATGCCACATAGTGTTAATTATTTTACTTTACACCTGACAGTCAAGATTACCCACAAGGAATATTGTTAAGATTCAATGCTTTGGAATGATTGATGGCCACATTATTAAATTTGAAAGCAGATGTGAAAGAAGATGCCAGTGTTTAAGTTACTGTCATTTAATTTGGAAGGGAACCAATAGGACCATTAATTTAGCTGTAATTTTGATAACCCTTCATCCTCTAGGAAGGAATCTTCTCAAATGCTATCAGTAAGGCAATACTTTTATATCTGACTTTTGAGTATCTATATAATTGCATACTGGTTGGAAGTGGTGAAGCTGTGAGTCAACAGAAGTTTTAGAAGTATATTACTAAATTTTATTTTCCAGGTTATGTGTTTGTTTTTGCATTCAAGAGCAATCACAATACCCCAATGATTTGTATTTTTAATTTAAGTGAGAAGGAAACAATACACGGTGGAATACTCTACTTTTGCAAATATATTGAGTCAAGTTATTTTAGAGAGAGGGGAGGAGAAAGAGGGAGAAGCTGACAGACAGACAAACAAGTATAGACAGCTACTGCTATTTGAGGTAAATGTTTCTGTAGAATTGAATCAGAATCTAAGTCTACGGTCCTGATGCATGACTTGGGTACTGTGAATCTGTACATTGGTAATTATTCCAGCTTTGTTATGAGGATCTGGGTATATTTAGCCAATAGAAGAAATGATTGCAGGGAGATGTGACCATAATCTGAAGTGCTGTCACACAATACAGGCACATAATGTGAAGGATGTGTCTTTGTGTTTGTATTTTATTTTTATAGTCATAATGTACACTAAAGAAGGTATTTAATTTCATTGTACAAGCTGCAATAAAAATAAAGTAAACTAACTAACTAAACTAACAGTGGACATCTTCCTTCAGAAGTCAGAGCCAGGATCAATGGTTTAAAACTACAAGTACATTTAGGTTAGGTTTTTGAAGGGGCTTCCAGAACGCATGAGCTCTGCCCAGTAGAACAAAGTGCTACACAAACTGGTAAATTCATAGAATCCAAGAGGATCCTATGAATGGCCACAATACCCCACTCAGAGTAGCCCACAGCATTCATGATACGTTCTGTGAGTCCTAGTGGTGCCCACTGGCCCAAAAGTTTGAAGATCCATGACTTAAGTGTAAAGGTCTGAAAATCAAGAATTTATCTCTAAAGAGATAAGAACCTTGGTTTTTCATACAATCAGCTTTTTTGCTAATATTTATTTATTTATTAATTTACATCCCAGCTTTATTAGTTTTACAAATAACTCAGGGTAGTGAACATATGTCTTTCATTCTCCTGTTTTTTCCACAACTACTCTGTGAGGTGAATTGGGCTGAGAGAAAGTGATCGGCTCAATGGCACCCAGCTGACTTTCGTGGCTAAAGTGGGATTAGAATGCACACAATCCCCTCGTTTCTAGCTTGGTTCCTTAATTATTAGGTCAAACTGGCCAATCTCCTAAGAATTAGCTTACCTTATGCAATAAATAACATAAGACACCGAGACTTAGCAGGGATGATGTTTTGTTGATTTCAGAGTTTGAAAAAAAAATCCACATTTGCTCACTCATACCATTTTACATACCTCCAGCTCACAACTGAGTTGGCCAACCTCAACTTGGTTATTTGGAAAGACAGCTTTACAGTATAGGTAGATAGTTCAGACAATGGAGTTTTCTAAACAAACTCAAACAGTTTGTTCTTGATTCTCTGCCAGCAGCATCCATCACACATTCCTTTCCATGTCACCCAAGACTTTCATTGATTGGTTGGCTGCTGAGTCAAAAGTGACTTACTGCCTGGCAGTTAACTGTTAACATTCTTATCTCTGGTTGCTGTCTTCCAATCTCTTTCTGATCTGATCTTGATGAATTGCTTCCTGGTTCATGCATCAGTGCAAGATCTTAACATGTACCTAGCTGCAGACCACATCCTCCTTTTCCTGATAAAATTCTTTTCTTTTCACATTCCATTTGCTTATTAGTTAACTATTGCTGGTGCCAAGTTGCTTCTTGTCAACCAAAGTTCAGAAAAAGGTAAGCTTATGACTGATAACATACACGTTACATGGTGTTAGCATACTCTGATATATATACCTTGTAGCAGTGGGCTGAGTCCTTTTTTACTATTTGTCAATGTGTCAGTGTTGGAATTAGCCAGCTATTGCAACCAAAGAGGGGATGGCAATTCAGATACCACCTCTAAGATCAGGACCTTTTCTCCAATCTTATCTCCTATGGCATTTAAGCGCCAAGGTCAAAGATAAATCTCTTTACTGGTCATAATTTGATTCATGTGGCTGCCTTATTTCTCAGTACAGAACCTTTTACAGGCAAAGAAACAACATTTTTTTACACACCACATAAATAACTCCCAGAACTCATTACCACAAGATATGGTGATAGTCACTAACACATTGGCTTTAAAGGATAAATGCATGAAGGACAGATTTATCCAGATCTATTAGATGGGATGACTGAATGTTACCTTGTGTTGGGGGCAAATACCTCCAAATACCAGTTGTATGAAAACAGCAACAAGAGAGATAAACCATCTGTTTCCCTGCTTGTGAGTACCTACAGACATCTAGTTGATCGTTGTAAGAAAATGAATGGTGGACTGAGATAGACCTGTATCTTATCTTTCAAGGCAGACCAAATCAGAATTTTTGTTATAAGAAGAATTTTGATCTACTTTGATGCAGCTCTCTTTATAATAGCATTATGAAGCTAATGAATAATCAGAATACCAATGTATATTTTTGTATATATAGATAGAATCTTGAACTGGCTGTGTTAAAAAAAAGTGGATTAGCATTATATTCTCTGAAACAACTTCTCTGGATGTTTTGACCTTAGGGACACTTTCATGACCACATTAGGGTCCTAAGGTAATGAGCTATAATGTTTTCTGGAGTGCTTCTATAAAGCAGGCCAATATTCCAATTGATTGTTCTGTATTGTGGAGATCTTTCTACTAGAAATTAAAATTCTATGACTGATTGGACCTGCTTTATTTTATCTTTTTTTTTCATCTTCAGCCTTAAGTTGAGATTTGAAAAAGGGGGGCAGTGATGGAGATAGTGGGAGTGGGATGTTCCTGCTCTTTCTGCTTTCTGGCCTGCATTTTGTGGGTGGGATTTGATAGGAGGGGAGGAGAGACCCTTTGAATATTGAAAAAATAGGAAATTTGTTTTAAAAAATAGAATGACATTTGAGATGAAAGAAAGAAACCAATATTTCCCAGAGGCAAATATTGAAAGCCATTATGGTACATGATACGCTTTAATACAAGAGAGAGGAGGAGAGAAAGGAAGAGGGACAGAGAGGACAAAATGGGAGAGAGGAAGGAAGGGAGAGAAGGAGGCAGGGGGAGATGAGAGACAGGGACAGAGGGAAGGAGAAAAAGGGAGAGAGAGAAAGGGAGGGAGAGAAAGAAAAGGAACAAAAGAAAAGGCAGATGGAGAGGGACAGGGAGAGAAATACAGAGAGGGAGGAAAGGAGAGGGAAAGAGGGAAGGAGAGAGAGGGAGAGAGAGAGAAAGCAGAATAGAGAGAAGGAGGGAAAGAGAAGGAGAAAGAGGAAAAGAAGGGAAAGAGAGGGAGGGAGGGAGAGAGCAATCAGAACCTACAGGAATCACAAAAAAGGAGTCTCATGTTGCTCTCTGTGGCCAAAGGTTACCCACCACTGAATTTTAACTCTCATTTTGAACCACTTTTGGTCAGTATAAATTAGCCAGACAGTGGATTAAACAAAACAAATGAAATGCAAAGTTATATTTTTTTTGCACACACACAGACACAGGCACACAAACACAGGCACACAGGCACACACAGACACACACAGACACAGACAGACGGACAGACAGACAGACACACACACACACACACACATGTGTGTATGTGTGTGTGTAGCCTTTGCCCTTACAGAAAGCAACAGGTATTGCTTTTCCCATCAGCAGGTGACACTTATGGGAGAAGAGATGAACTAAGGCAATCTACCAATCACTTTTTAAAATTTAATTTGCATTACAATTGTAAAGATCACACCATTCTCCCATCTTGATAATACATTGACTTTGCTGTTTTGGGCCAGCACAATTTATAAAGGGAATATTTTTGCCTGGTACAAAGACGGGTGGATTTCACTTTAACCCATGTGTCTGTCTATGTCATAGCTTATTATTATGCAGTTATTTTTCCTTTTTGGTTTTTGACATTATTCAAGGTGAAAAAATGTAGCATAGCATTCAACTGTCTATTTTAGGAAAGGAATGTGTCTCAAATTGCCTATCATAGGACAAACCCTCCATCACCACTACATACCTACCTTATAACAAACATGCATGCAAAAATAAACACTACTTTGTGAAAATGCAAAGTATGTGTCTGTACGTGTGTTTTAAATAGAGATCAGTATAGAAGCAGGATGGAAAAGATTTATGGATAGGCAGACACAAAGTTGATATGAATAGGGAACAAACTGATCTCTCAATTTTTCTCTGTAACTTTGGACCAGATGTGTGGCAAGAACAGTTTTTTTGCAGTAATCTGGATTTTTGGGAAAAATATGATTCAGAATACGTCTGGGCACACAACTGTTGACAAGAACTCCTTAAAATTTCATTTTTTTTTCTATGATCACACCACAATTCCAGGAAAATAAATGCTTGATTTAAGAGATGTCAAGAGGTGTAATTTACATGTCCAATTATGCTTCATATTGTTTTTTTACCCTTTCAGGTTGAAATGCTATAGACACCTAATCATTTATATCTTAAAAAGCAACATATATTCTCCTGCAGATCAACTGTCTTCATTTATTTAAATTAACAGTAGTCCTTGATTTACAACAGTACTAATTTTATTGGTATCTTTTTCTAATCTTCAGGAAAAAAATGGAGATCTATTTGCTCTACATTGTATAATTTGAAGATACATGTGCATGATATTTGGTAGTTTTTAGTTCTTTGATATATGCATTTGGGGAATACCTGAAGTATTTGATGTATTGTTAGCATCCTAAAATATGAAGAAATGAGCAACTAAATAAACAAATTAACAAGAAGAAAGCCTTTGACAGTGCTAAGATCTCCAAGGTATTGTCTCAAAGGTCACATGATATGATTCCATTGTGTATAACAAAGATCAATCATTGATATGACAAAAAAATTGTTGTGTTCCATAGTATTTACTTTTAGCTTGTGTACATAGGACTGTATCTGTAAAGGCATAATTGGAAAATGATAGGCCATCAGATCTAATCATTCTTTGTGAGTTGAAATCCCCCAGTTAAAATTGCTTTCTGTAGGAAGTTCAGAGGTACAATTACTGCACACGACTGTTGATTTATAAATGGAACATCCCCAGGAAGATCATTCTTATTACTGTTTAAACTGTACTCAGAAGGTGATAAGCTATCTGAGGGGAAAAAAAACAAGTTTTATATCCTTGTTAAGAAATATAAAGGGTATGACTTTATTATTTCCATCCTTGTTGCTTAAATGTGTTTCCAAACTTTCTAGATGGGAGGAAGACACTATAAGTTACTAATTGCATTAAGATATTTCAGGTCGTTACAGTATCCATCATTGTTTGCAGTCAACATACTTAATAATGGCAAGATCTGACCCAGCAACACACCATACAACAATTAGAGATTATTGCGTTTGTGATGATATCAATGTGCTATTTTGGAAGTCTTCTTTCATTTCCAGAGAAAAGATGAAGGAGAAAATTGGCATACATATTAGACATGAAAAGGCTTTTATCCAGAGAAAGATGCCAATGAATTCTTTTCGTCTGAAGGCAGAATTTTCTTGTTTGCCCAAAAGGGTGACGCACTCAGTTCTGGCTAAATCTGCCTTCATACTTCAACAATTTAGAACAGTTCAGAACAAAAACTAGTCAAAGAAGCCTTCTGACTGTCCCATAACTCAACTCTTCAAACAGTGATTAGGTGAGTAATGTGACCTAAAGATTATTCAGTAACGTTACAGGCTCTGGAATTGATGTGAAAGATTTCTGGCCTTGTGACTTCAATATATTCCCAAAGATTGAGTTGTTCATGCAGGTTGTAATGCATTAGAAGCTAGCAGGATAGTTATGGTGGGAGAAAGGAATTCATGTATCTGACTTCTCATTAAACTGTGAATAATATCTCATGGTGGAATTAGTTTTCTTTAAAAAATCTCCCTCCTTCCCTCCCTCTCCCTGGCCAGATTTTGAATAAACCCAACCTGAGATATGTCCATAGGGAAAAGTTCCTAGGCCTTTTCTTATATTGTCAGCAAATATTTCAGAATGATAACTCAGTTTTAAAGTTCTGCCTGCATGAACTTTACTGGAAGATACAGCTCCCATTTTGCAAGGAATGCAATCTCTTATTTCAGAACCCAAGAACTGAGTTCAGTTTCTACCAAAGGAAAAAGAGGAAGGACATTCAAAGCTATGTCACCCTTCAGACCTTGTTTGAAAATAAGAAATTATATCATGAAGGCAATCAGCCAAGATATGGTTGCCACCTTCTCCTTCTGCATCTTGAATGTACTTATGTAACAGCATATACAAATTAAATGCAACAATTATGGAAATTAGAAGAGCTAAATTGCATGCTTCCTTTGCATAATATTCCATCTGTGCTTCATTTATATTTTGACAGTCCCCACCAGAACATTATGTTTACTTTAATAAGATTTTGTTATATTTGTTTTCTTCTACTTCTGTATTGTCATTTATTATAAACTTGAATGCACAGAACATAGCTGTGGAACCCAAAGTTGTCCTCTGTTGTTCTTCATCCCCTATATATGGACAAAGCCAGGGTCTTTTTTTTCCTGATATTATCCATGTAATCTCATCCAGCATTATTCAGCTATTTGGATGGTACAGATTTAGGAAATTTGATCTAGGGGCTCTGATATTACCAACAATGGATGAAGTTCAGTGAGCTTCAGAAATTCTCAAGCTATATCCCTCGAAGAATAGTAAAGCTCTAGTCAATGAAAATACTAGGCCAAACTAGATGGTAGATAGCAAATAGAAGCAATCATAACTCTCTCAAATAATACACAAAGGGGTTTGGGCGGAAGCTTCTTAACTCTTTACTTCTATTATTTCCAGTGAAACATCATTCTCTCTGATTGAATCAGAGATGGTATCCATCTGGATCAGACTGATTCTGGTAACCCAGTAGGGAAAATTTTGACTGGTTCAGAGAACTGGTAGGGAAAATTTTGACTGGCTCCACCCACCCACTTCCTCTCTTTCCTCTCACCTCTCCTATATTCTGTTGTTTATTAGCTCAGCTGATTCGCACAGCTGAGTGGATTGCCACACCTCAGCTGAGGTAAAAAACAGTTCACCTCACCAGCGCAGGGCAGTCTTTGAGTGCTGCACTGCATGAAGCACGCTCTCTTAGAACTAATTGCACCAGCATCTGTGTTGTCTGCATCTCAAAGTGAAGCAGAAATAGCAATAGTAATAGCACAGACTTATATACCGCTTTATAGTGCTTTTTACTGCCCTCTCTAAGCGGTTTACAGGATCAGCATATTGC
>JAOYMU010000077.1:12466849-12481513 GCA_025802295.1 Psammodynastes pulverulentus
AGACCTTCAAGAAGAGATTGGACTGCCACTTGTCAGAAATGATGTAGGGTCTCCTGCTTGTGCAGGGGGTTGGACTACATGACCTACAAGGTCCCTTCCAACTCTGATTATCTGTTATCTGTTACTGCATGCTAGTTTGCTAAGCATCTGCATTTTAATCATGTGATCATGAGGATTTTGCAACAGTTGCAAGTGTGAAAAACGGTCATAAAACTTTTTTCAATGCTGTTGTAACTTTGAATGGTCACTAACTGAATGGTTGTAAGTTGAGGACTATCTGTACATCTCATAAATATTACACATTTGTGATGGTCCCAAAAGTCTGAAGCCTTTGCATTAGAATGCTGAAATCTGGAATGAGATCTGATAAGGTTTTAACATCTGCATGAAATTTGGGTTGATTGGGGTAGGGAACCATCCTAAACTCAAATATCCTGGTCCCTACAGGAGAACATTTGTGATTTGTCTCTCACACGGCCACGCTTCCTTTAATTCCTTATCACTGGATCATTGGAAGTTGAATGTATGGATGGATTTCATTAGAAAATACAGTTAGCTTAGATGGAATGTTGCCTTGCATCCTTCAAAAAAACCTCAATCAGACAACAAAGTTGTCACTTCTACTTTACTTGCAGGCTGTATTTAGCATCAGTATAGCTTAATTAAACCAATATTCTGGGACTGTATGATTTATTGAATCATAACACAGTCACAGACTTCGCCTAAAATACATGTTAGTCTGAAGTACACAGTTGGTTCCGTTATAAACATGCTTTTCAAGTTGCATTTCTGAGAGTGGAAGACACATATGTACCAGTGCAAAATCAGTGAAAACAATATACTATTGAGGAAATGATAATCACAGCTACATTAAGCTTTCTGATAGAAAAGGAGGATGCAAACAAGAAAAATAGACTCATCCAGGACTAATTAGTACATGCTTCAATATATCATTATGCTTCTAGTGCAAACCTTTGTAAAGAATTTCCATTTATCCAAACCTCTGATTGCCTCAATAATTTGATTACTCCAAACCATTTAGAAAAACCAGGCAGTACTGTAAGGATGTCAAATATTTAAATTGCTATTAACACTGGAGACTTAAATCAAAGCTTTAATTCGCTTTGATTTAATCAATCCTCTCTTCGTTTATTTGTTGACTTCTGTGGGGGCTAATGTCAGAATTTCAGAACTCATGCTGCCGTTAGACAGATCACTGGTTAGGTATTCTACCTGGCAGAATGTATCAAACAAATAGCAGTCAGTTTCATTTTTCTAAGTATGTAGCCGATCTAAATTATTCATATATTACACAGAGGTTGGCACGTTTAAATTGAAGTCTTGCTGAAAAAATTATGTGCTGTAGGATATAAATGATCCTTGTTGCATTAGTCATAGTGAAACAATATCTTTTCCGGAACAGTAAATTATCAAACAAGGCTTCCCACTGTCACCGCGGTAAACACTCTGATTGTTTTATGGCTTTGTCTCTCCTGATGATTGTCGATTTGCAATTTTGAAAAGGCTGATCCTGTTGCAAGATTAACAGAAAACGAGATAAAGCACAGCTTTATAAAGCAATAGAGGATTTGGCTAAGTACTGGAAAGCATCTCAAGTTTCTGCTCAAAAACCAAAAGGAATCATGAGGCATTTAAAACACCAGCCATTTGTAAGATAATCATGTAAATAATAGCCTCAGCTTCATCTTGCAGATTACCCGAATTCATTTTTAGGCTATATTTCATCCTAATGAACATAGAAGTTTCAGGGTATTCATAAAAATTCAGGGCTGGATGAGACATTGATAATCATCACGTGGGAGATGTAATTTAAATTTAATTAATTATTTTATGTTGAGGATTACTTGCACAAAGCGACAAAGCAAATCTGGTGTCAAGGATGCCCTCCAATGCAGATATTCAGGGTAGCTTCACCCTAATTCAAACAAACCATTTGATTTGGACTGTCAGTTTGATTGATTCAATTATTCACACCAGTCTGAAAAACAGAGTCAATTCAATTCAGTGCTTTTATTTTGGGAGGAAAACAGCACCTGCATAAAAGCCTTTCCAAATCATGAAAGTTATTTCTAAGAATCCAAACTCATCTGACAGAATCATTAAAGTGAATTCAACTTGGAGGTTTAATCAAAATGAATCCATATTTCTGAATCAAAACTATGCTTCAAAAAGAAGTAGAGAACCATTTGGTTTTCACAGAGAGGTACTAGTAAACATCTTCTCCAGATGTTCTTGACCTCCAATTGCCTTCATTTTTTACCACTGTTCATACAGATAGGTCTGATGGGGATGTGTATCTTGTAACATCTCTAGGGCCAAGTTTTCCATCACTGCAAGAAGATATTTATTACCCAATCTTAAAGAAAGAAGGACTAAGGCTGAATATCAGTGAATTGCTTATATTCACCGAGTGACTTTCTGCACTAGCAATTTATAGCATTATTCAGCCTTTATTGAGTCAATATAAATCCTGTCTTCATTAGTGATTTATCATATAGCGATGTCTGCATGACACTATAAGTTGCTAGCGTGGAAATATATATAACGAGTCCTGAAATTTCTAATCATGACCTCCTGATCTGTAGTCTAAGGTCTTAAGTCCAATCTTCCCTAACATTTTAACAAAGCACAATGCTATTTGGCTTTGATTAAGTAATATGGAAAGAAGAGTTGCTGGGATGACAAGCATTTTGCATTGTGGAGGGACAAGTTCAAAATTAATGAGAGAAAGGGTTTTTTTATTATTTGTTCAAAAATCAAGAATACAGTTTAAAAACTGCTTATATATTTTGCCTCTATCTTCCTTTGGGCACATTCACATCCAATTAATATTTTTTTAAATATAGTTTTTTATTAATTTATAATATGACATACAAAGAGAATACAAAAGTACATTTTAGGAAAATTGGGGAAGGAAAAAAGGAAGTGGATAGTGGGGGAAAGCATGGGAAAAAGAAAAAAAGGCATTGACTTCTGATGCCTTTGATGCAGTAAAATAAGGCATTAGTATCTACCCTCAACTTTTTACTTTTTCATAATAATATAAACTATCCATTTCTATAACAAAAAAATCTATCTAATTGGTAAAACCCAAAATATATCCAATTAATATTTTAGACTTTGTAAAAACATTGATTGTAATGGCAGCAATTGGGGTTCATAATTCTAGTAATGTGGACATATCTACCTCTTTCCCTCCTGCACTAGTAGCATTGCTATGTATTTGCTACTCACTAAATCTGTAAATACTAAGCTCACTGAATTGCCAAAGTGTCCTGTTGATTTGGCATCAGCCAAATTCTCTCCAGGTGATATCATGTACATGTATTAACCACAATGTTTTTCAAATTTGGTAATTTAAAGATGTATGGACTTCAACTGCCATTGTGGAATTCTGGGAGTTGAAGTCCGCACATCTTAAAATTGCTAAATTTGAAAAACATATATATTACATACATATTTTTCCAGTTTTAACATCCCTTTAAGAAAAGAGGAAAAACTACTGGTCTTCTGTTTTCCACTGAGTATTTTCATAAATATTCCACTTTACCAGAAAGCTGAATTTTCAAATAAACAATTCCAAGCTACAGTATAATAATTGGGAAAAAAATAGAAGTTGAAGGACAAGGCCCTTTAAGTTTATGAAGAGATTGGAAAACCAATTGTCTGAAATAGTATAGGTATAGGGTTTCCTGTCTGAACAGCAAGTTGGCTAGAAGACCTTCAACTCTATTATTCTGTTAGGTGTTGTTTTGATTATTTGATTTTAATATAAAGATCCTCCTAAATACACTTACATGTGACTACTGAACATAATGATTTATCTTCCAGTTTCTATGACTGTTAGTATTCAAGGTTAGACCAATGCAAGAATGATGAAAGAAGAAGTAGAAAGATGGTAAGTAAAAGAGATATCAAATTAGAAATTAGCCCCATAAATTGGTTATGCCCACAAAGATGCTAGTTGTTAATCAACCAACATTGATTATCTTCTTCCTCTTACATCCAAGCAATAATATCAACCCAGCCCTGTTATTGGGCACAGTTGTCATTTGGCAAATTATGGGAGCTTTTAAGAAAAAGTGTTCTGCTGTGCAGCTTACCTTGTTGCTTATAAATAGAATAGAATAGAATTCTTTATTGGTCAAGTGTGATTGGATACACAAGGAATTTTTCTTGGTGCATATTCTCTCCATGTACATAAAATAACAGATACATTCTATAACACTTAGTAATGATCATAGGTTACAATAAACAATCAATGCCTTAGTAGTAGTTGACAATGTTAAGGGAATTATTTGTTTAGCAGATTGATGGCCTTCGTGAGAAAAACTGTTCTTGTGTCTAGTTGTTCTGGTGTACAGTGCTCTATAGTGTCATTTTGAGGGTAGGAGTTGTATCAGTTTATGTCCAGGATGTGAAGGGTCTGTTTATTAAGTTCTCTCATAAAAATAAAAAAGTCCCTGTCCCCTATTCAACATTGAAGAAAGACTGAATGAAAAACTACTGGTGACCTTCTACCACTGCACCATAGAGAATATTTTAACATATTGCACCTGTGTATGGTTTGCCAATTGCATAGTGGCATATAGGACAGCACACCAGTGGGTTAACATCATTGCCCAGAGGATCATTGGTTGCCCTCTTCTTTGGAAGAGTTTTATAGCTCCTACTGCCTTAAGAAAGTTCAAAACATTCTTAAAGATCCATCCCATCCTGGGCACCCATTTTTTTGTGAACTATTACTATCTGGCAGATGGTACAGGATAATAAAAACAAGAACAAATAGGCTGAAAAATAGCTTCTATCCCAGAATACTAACTCTATTGAATTCTACTGTATAGTACAATATTAATACAATATCAGGGATTTTCAATTCAATTGTATAGAATGTGAAGGATGTGTGTTTGTGTTTGTATTTTATTTTTATAGTCATAATGTATGCTGAAGATGGCATTTAATTCCATTGTATGAGGTGCAATGACAATAAAGTAAACTAAACTAAGATTAAGCTGTCAGTTTGGTTGATATTTGTCCATGGACACTATTTTATTCTTCATCTAGGGATGGCTCTGAACACAGATATAGGTAGTCCTTGCCTTAGTTGTAGAACAATTGATACCAGAAAATTTCTCATTAAGCAGTGCGGTCATTAAGTGAAGTATCATGCAATTGCACCCAATTTCACAAACTTTTATGCTATGGTCATCACACAATTCTGACTTGCATCTTCCCTTTCCCATTGATTTTGCTTGTTGGGAGATGGCTTTGTAGATTGCAAATGGCAACAACATGAATGCATAATGCTTGTATTTTAAGTACAAGCCAATTGTTAAATATACTGAAGGTTATGATCAAATGACTGCAGGGGTGCTACTTATAAATTCAATGACTTGTCCTAAGACCATAACACCATCATAATTTTGAACGTTTGCTAATTGAAAGATCACAATTCAAGGACTAGATGTAAAAAGAAAAAAAAAACATTTTTAACTTCAACAGTGGTTATATTGCTTCTTAGCCATAGGAATTGCCATTGGTGACAGAGAGATTGGCAAATGGATGCTGTTTGTTTAACAGAATGCAACTGGGTCAGTTTGATACAGTTCCATTGATTTCTTCTGTTCCTTTAGTTATCCTATTTCTCAAGCTTTAGTCTTGCCGCAGCAGCAGGAGCAAATTAAACTGACTGGGTCATAGCCAAGAAAAATAGCTTATTGCCCTTTTGCTAAAATTGTACAGTTCACAGACTCAGCATGATCAAAACCAGGAAATTTTTCTACTCCTTTTCTTGTTTTTATTACTGAATGGCACTTTTCTAACAATGTTCTCTTACCTGTCACGTCATTTATGCCAACTGCCTTATTTTCAGCTACTCTCAAGTCCCATTTTTCATATTGTTACTAGCTGCCACATATGTTAATAGCTCTTGTATGTCTACTTTGACGGCCAATGCATTGCTATATTTTGTGCCCCTTCAATCTTCCTCCTCCTCCTTCTCATTTCCAAGTTGATTGAAATGGATTAGGTCTGGATACACAAGTTCTGAATGCCATTGATTAAGATGTTGAAAAAGTACTTTAGTGAGCAACAGATCTACTTATAGTTGTCCTTCACATAGATGGTAGTATCA
Organism: Psammodynastes pulverulentus; assembly: GCA_025802295.1. Classification (NCBI taxonomy): domain Eukaryota; kingdom Metazoa; phylum Chordata; class Lepidosauria; order Squamata; family Psammodynastidae; genus Psammodynastes; species Psammodynastes pulverulentus. The sequence goes on from JAOYMU010000077.1 coordinate 12,473,004, forward strand.
AGTTGGTGGATCATGGCTTTTTTAAATAAAGTAGAAAAAAGTCCATTGCAGATTATTTTTGCACCTCTAGTTCTGGCTTGGTAAAATCATCTCCAGAACAGAACAGGATAGGATGCATGAAACAATTAGTTTATCAGTATTTAGGTTTCTAGAGTAATGCCAGGTATAGCCAAGTGTCTCTTTTTATAAAAAATATTGCTGTGACTCATAATGTGAAAATATGTATGCTATTCACCTATCAATAAGATGGCATTTCCTTGTGGGGTTAAAATATCAGAGACTTTTTTAAAAATTTCCTTTTTTCAGGTGAGTTGCCAGAGTTTTTTTAATTTCCTTCCTTAGGAATCCTTTGATTTTACATTGGTAGGAATGACTGCACATCTGCTAAACAGCAATTGTTTACAAATGTGGTACTCCATTACTGGAGTTTATCAAGAAGAGATTGGACAGCCGCTTGTCTGGAATGCTATAAGGTCTCCTGCTTGAGCAGGATGTTAAACTGGAAGACCTCCAAAGTCCCTTCCAATTCTGTTATCCTGTTATTAATTGCCAATTTCAAGGGATCTAGGATAGCATTTTCAAGCATATTCTTTATGGAAACAATAGATAGGCCTAAAATGCAGAACAATATGGAAGGATGTTCAGTAATTTAAGGATACAATGTTGATGGAAGATGTCCAACTTTAATTTATTTGTTTGGTCATTTATTCATTGTTATTCACGCTAGATATTTTTATACTAGCCTTCAGTGCAATTGATTCAATGAATAAATCAATTCCAGGTGATTTGCAAGAAAGTATAATAGAATTACAATGTAACTACAAGTCAAACATAATAAACTACAGGTTTTCAAGATAGTCCAATGAGCCCTAAATCAGTCAGTGAGATTAAAACTGTTTATTTAAATAGATTGAAAATTTAACAATATGTTGGCACTGAAAAGCCAACATATTGTAAAAGGGGCTTCTCTGGTAGAGTTTCCTGAATTCACATTGAGAAAACCTACATGGCATTTTCCATGTAATTCTCAACATTCCTGGAGAAAATATGGACTACCAAGTCCGTAGAAATGCTTCAAAGATCAAAATAAACATTTTTAAGATTCCAGAAGTGTTCTAAAAATCAGTGCTATTGTCTCATATCATATATAGCACAATTCTTTATATCGACTGTGTGTTTAATAGCTAATTTTCCATTGATTGTAATCTTTGACTATTCTAATGGAAGCCACACTTTTTCCATATTGTAATAATGAGAAACGGGATGCAGTGGCTCATTGGCTAAGATGCTGACCTTGTCGATCGAAAGGTCTGAATTTTGGCAGTTCGAATCCCTGGTGCTCCATAACGGGGTGAGCTCCCATTACTTTCCCAGCTTCTGCCAACCTAGCAGTTTGAAAGCACGTAAAAAATGCAAGTAGAAAAATAGGGACCCCCTTTGGTGGGAAGGGAGCAGCATTCCTTGTGCCTTTGGCATTTAGTCATGCCAGCCACATGACCACGGAGACGTCTTCGGACAGCGCTGGCTCTTGGGCTTTGAAACGGAGATGAACAGTGCCTCCTAGAGTCGGGAATGACTAGCATATATGTGCGAGGAGAACCTTTACCTTTTCTATTAGTAGTAAATCCAATGTATATATGTTCTCCTATAATCTTTAATTTTTTCCAGTTCCCTCTAAGGTCCAACCTTCCAAGTTCTTTCCTATAATTTTTTTAAAAAAATCAAAACAAAAAGCATTTTCCCAGGGGAAGAATTCTCACGATTAATTCCAAAATCTTATTTCAAATTTACGTGGACCCCTTAGTCCACTTATAATTTTATAAGCCCAAAGTTTTAATCATCCTTTTGATGTTTATTCCAGAAGACAAAGTCTTTAAACCTGTATTTAAAAGCTTCCTTCACGAAGGATTGAAGGAAACGCGCCTTGTGTTTTCACACTTGTCAATCCAAAGATTCCTAATAGCTAAAAAGCAGTTAACAAGCAATTTCCGAAAGTAATTAGTAAAAGAATTACGTGAGCTTAAGTCTCCTTTCGAAGGTGCCAACCACCAGTTTCAGCAAGCTGCCTATTCCCTCCTCTGCCAGAGCTCTAATCCCACTGGAGACTTCTGAACATGCTGAAGAAGGTTTTTATTTTCCCTGGTAATTTCCGACTCAAAATGTTGACTCTAGCCAGGATTGTAACTTTGAAGGAACTCTCTTCTCCCCTGATCCAGCTCCCTGCAAAGCTGGGCATTTTTCAGACCCAAAAGAATTTAATGAATCTTAAATCTCGTTTATGGACTGGACCTGAATATTTCTGACTGATGGTCCTAATTTGTTTTTTTTGAACCAAAAGCGTGGCACGCATCACCAAGTTTATGTTTTGGTTTTATATTGCTGGTTGAGATCTGAATTTAACACCAGCTGGTCTTCATGAGAGGTGAGGGTCTCACCTATCCGTGAAATGGGGATGGTTTTGTTTTTTGAAAAAAAAAAAAGTAGAGATTTGGAAATGCACGATTGGCATATTCTCTGCTCACAGTTCTGGTACAACGTTGGAGAAAGAATTGATGATATTTAAATGTGGCAACAAACTTATTTGCTTATTCCATTCTTTAACTTCAAAACACCCCCAGTTCAGGAAACTTATCTCAGTACAGTAGTCGCAAATTTGACACAAAGGAAAAATGATAAGAAGTGGGAAAGAAAGTTGTTTCGAATTGTTCTTTTTCTCTGAATGTATGATGTCTAAAATTGCGGACAATTTTCAGGGTTAGATTTATTTATTAAACTTTCTTGGCTAAGAAGCTTTGCTTTGTGTATCATTCTATCTCTGGCTTCTAAATCATATCATTAGTTTCTAAATCGGGGTGATAAACGCATGGCGTCACATGATGTATCGGGACTTTTTTCCCCTTCGCTAAACTGGATGTGGGCGTGGTCAGCACGTGATGCATCCGGCCTATGGGCCGGGAGTTTGTCAGCCCTGTTCTAAATTAGGGGTGATCTGGTATCTATCTGAGAAAGAAGAATTTAGGTTTCAACTATTTTGTATGTGTTTAATAAACAGAAGAATAAAGCTGTTGAGTTATCTTTTTGGCTAATTTAAGGCAAAACAGAAAAGAAGTGGGACATAAATGTCCCCCTCATTAATCCCCAGGAGAGAGATCAGCAGAACCCCTCATGAGGAAGTGCTGTTGGTTACCAGAAGTAGGCTTTAAAGAAACCAGAGTCAGCTGTTTAGCACTTAACTCAGTTAGTATCTTTGATTTACAGTATTTCTTTATGAGCAATTCTGATGAAGAAATACTGACATTCCAGGCATTTTGTGGCTATTTAACTTACAATTTGATCTCATGGGCAATTCTTAATAGCTAATTGCTTAATTTGAAATTGCTTTTTCCTCCCATTCTTGCTCTATAATTGGAAAAAGTTACTGGACCAGACTGTTAATATCAGTGATCCGACACCCATTCACCGAGACCTGCGCGAAATGGCAAATTATTTCAACTGAACATAAAGCACTAATTCATTACTCACTTAAGGAAATGTAAGAAGTAAAAATGTCTCTCCTTCTTCAGTTCCTATATCTCTTCCAAACAAACACTGAGTAAATACATCTGAAAAATAATGTGAAGATAAAATTGGTAAGAGTCTCTGAACCATAAGGTAGACATCAAACATTTGAAAAATATATAAATAATAAATAATAGGAAAAAAAGCAAGAATAAATTCAAAGATCCTCTATAAAAACACTATTGAAGGAGACCTTGAAATTCAAAACATTAACTCTTGCTACGACTAACAATATTTTGGCTTGATAAAGTCAAAGGAATTAACACTTTGGTTAAGCAAAGAATCTAGAAGTATGCCAGTAGCAAAAATTAGGGCACTGTGTTTTTCCAAAAACATTCATAAAGACCCGTAACATATTCAAAGTCTGTTTCTTCAAAAATTTCAACCCTCCTCCCCATTGTCCTTTAGCCCTTTTATTTCATCATCCCTTTTATGATGAAGGCAAAATTAGACAGCACCCACTATTTGGGAAATGAAAGGACTGCATTATGTAAAAGATTTCTACAACGGGGTCATTCCTAAAACAGGAAACCAATTAAAGTAAATTTATGGTTTTAGATTCATCAGATTTCATTTCAGTGCCTGCAATTAGAACACAAGCAATTAGGCCATGAATAAATTTAAAGTCAGGCTAAATTTGTCAACTAATGGGACAAAAAATAGGGTTTTTTTTTAAAAAAACGTACCACATTTTATTGAAAGGGAAGCAATGTTTTTGATTAGGATAAAAACAATACAGGAATCTGTATACTACTAAAACGCTCCTTGTTATGATCTTTAACTGGGCAAAATGATCCACTATAGCAGGGGTTTCCAACCTTGGCAACTTTAAGACATGTGGACTTCAACTCCCAGGATTCCTCAGCCAGCTGAGGAGTTGAAGTCCACGAGTCTTAAAGTTGCCATGGTTGGAGACCCCTGCACTATAGGGCAACAGTTTTTGAACCAAGGTGCCTCAAATGGGCTAACTTAAAGAATGTGTCCAAAATCTGGGACCCTGACTCTTGAGGGAATGAAATTTGAAGACATTTTCTATCAAAACATCTCTGGGGAGATGCCAGAATGGGCAAGATGGCCAACATGGTGCAATGATACAAGTCCCGCCCCTTTTGTGTATACACCATCTTGTTTCCTTCCTGTGGATATTGATACTCTCAACTGAACTAAAGGTCCTAGAGCGTCTCCTTATCTCAAGGAGAATAAGGCCCCTGAGGGGCCATGAGTCATTCCCAAAAGAAATTGGACCCAGTTATTGTCACTGCACAACTTACAACAGAGGAATATTGCTCAGGCATTGATTCAAACTAATCGACTAAAGCTCAAAAGAATACAACACACCACAAACATTCATGTTTTCCCCACAAACGTACTCATGTTAACGATACTATATATTTAAGTTTTGGGTTAAATTCTTTAGAAGATAACTCTACTTGGATGTTTCAGAAATCGATGCAAGTTCATATAAATATGCGGATTTTTTTCTTCTTTTTCAGCGGAAACGCCTTGCATCAAATTATTTGAACAACCCTTTTTTCCTTTCCACAAGAGGTAAGCTCTTCAAGGTTTTGAATGGAAGATCAGCATTCCAAAAACACATGAATAAAAACAATTCTGGTTAAATTCTAGTCTCTTCTGCTTGTAACACATGCGCCATTAGATTTCAGAGAGATGGAAATCTGGCCGAAACTACAAACTTGGAACAAGAGAAAATAGATTTGAAGTGCTTGTTATGAAATTTTACTTTTGGGAACATAGCTGCGTTGCTCTGTATCTGACACTTGATCCCTAAATGTGAAAATTTATATTATAGCAAAAGTTAGTAATCTTAAAAGTGTTTTTGAAAAACTGGCAGTTCTTGTTTTATTCTTAATAACATCATTTGAATAAGTTTTGCGATTTCTTGTTAGGAAGTTTGTATCGTAGATAGCATACCACTAGTAATACCTAACTGTATTGCAATTGTACTAGAAACTGTCATCTTTGCTTCTAGTAGAAAGTTATGACATTTTTTAGCAAGAGCAAAAAAGACAAACCCTCAAATTTAGGAAGAAAACAAGAACCCTAGCACAGGTAATCCTTGCTTAGTGACCACAATTGGGATGATCAACTTGGTTAGTAAGCAAAATGGTCACTAAGTGAACCCACAATCGTGCTTAACAATCTCCCTTCAACATTGCTTACCTGTGAAAGTCATAAATGTGAGGATTGGCCACAAAGTTTATTTTTTCATCACTATCCTAACTTTGAACTGTTGCTAAATGAGGCAGTTGCTAAAGTCTGTATTTAAGACTGTATCACAGATAAAACACAGTTGTTGGTGTTTTTTTTTTTTAAATTACCATCAAATCTTCAATTCTTTGTTGTTACCTTCAGTTTTTTGAAAGTATAACTTTAACTTTGGTGTTACTCAAGTGGAACTAATCTTGCACCTAACATGGACAAATGCTTTCAGGATGGGGTGCTTTTTCCTGTAGTATTTCAGGAGATTTTATAGATCTTATTTTATATATTGCCACATTTCTCATTTCTTCTACTAAACTTTTTGAGAAAAGACATTGATCTCTGAGCTTGGTGGTGCGGTGGTTAGAATGCAGAATTGCAGGCTAATTCTGCCCACTGCCAGCAGTTCAGTTCTGACTGGCTCAAGGTTGACTCAGCCTTCCATCCTTCCGAGGTCGGTAAAATGAGGACCCAGATTATTGGGGGCAATATGCTGACTCTGTAAACCGCTTAAAGAGGGCTGTATAGCACTGTGAAGCAGTGTATAAAAGTGTTATTGCTATTGCTATCTTTCATAATCCTAGTTGATCAACCTATAGCTGTTGTTCTTATGGATGGTTACTGAGTATTTGAGCAATTCACTGAGCAATTGCCATGGTTCCAAAACAGGAATCATACAAAAATGGGGAACATATGGAGATTGTACATCAGTGTTTTTCACCCCCGACTGAGGAATTCTGGAAGTTGAAGTCCACACATCTTAAAGTTGCTAAGTTGGAAAAACACCGTTATGAATGGAAAAATGAAAATTAAAGAAATTGCAGGTTGAGTTGATTGTAAATACCTTTGTATCAATTGCAACTGTGTATAATACATTTGGATCATCATTTAGTTGCCACCCACTAAACTGCAAATCTAACCTCACTTCTACTAACCTGTGTTTGCCCTTCCTCACAATGCCAGCCAATGAGGATCCATGTTGGAAGGTACGTTTTTGTCCATTACTACAGACTGTTTCAATCATAACTTGTTTCCCTGCAAAGAGTAATTTATATGTGAATCCTGCAACATCCTTTCCTTATTGCCATGATCCACACCTTCCATTGACTCAAGAGCCTCCTGGGCTTTTCACAGCATCATGAAATGGACAGGACCAGGGGCTACATTAAATTGGATTCCTCCTCCTCCTTCTAGGGAATTCTGGGAGTTGAAGTTCATGCATCTTAAAGTTGCCAAAATGGAGAAACACTGTTATAGATCTTGGATTAGCCAGAATCTAGTCACTACTCCAGCATAGATGGTTAAGGGCAACGTTTGAACCTGGATTGCGAGAAGTTATGTTACCATTTCAGGAAGACAGAAGTGGTTTATTCAATCTCACTTGGATGTTCCACGCAACTGATGGTTTAAGGAGCCTCGGTGGCGCAGAGGATAGAGTGCAGTCATTGCAGGCTACTTCTGTTTACAGCCAGCTGCCTGTAATTTGGCAGATCGAATCTCCCCAGGCTCAAGGTTGACTCAGCCTTCCATCCTTCCGAGGTGGGTAAAATGAGGACCCAAATTGTGGGGGCTGATTCTGTAAACTGTTTAGAAAGGGCTATAAAGCACTATAAAGCAGTATATAAGTCTAAGTGCTATTGCTATATGGATAAACGAAAAACTAAACTCCTAAACAAATGATTGAAGATTACCTGCAATTATTGGTTTTTAATCTACAGCGATTCAACGGACTCCTATTAAAATCCAAGAACGATCATTTAATGTAATAACAAATAATTTGCCCAGTTTAAATAATTTCTCTTGTTTGTTTAAACAACATACTGCTTAAAAGTAATATAGGACGCTACAGATTCAGGGCCCAGGGCCAGCCTATTAGAATAATCTCTACACATTGATCCAAACCACACAGGTCTGCCGAATAACAATTGGGAAATGGGCAAATCATTTCCCATGCCCCAAAATACCGACAGAAAGCAATCCATTGGTCAAAAACTGGACCTTACTATGTACGTTTCGCTGGCCACCAGCAACAATTTAGCACCGAACCGCTGAGCAATCTCTGCTTTTTCTAGGAAAGTACAGTTTCCCCTCTTCACTACAATTGCTTTGTTCTTGATGTCTTGGGTGACGTCGGACGGGCTGCAGAGCAACGTATGGGTCAAAAACTCCAGTCTTGCAAAGTCCTAAAAGATCATAAAAATAAGTCATTTTTAAAAAAAACACGAAACCAAAAATGACCTGCAAGAGACTTCCACCATGTCATTGGAACAGGTTTTTTTTTTGTCGCTTCCTATGATTTTACAGGAACCAGAATTAAAATCCTGCATCCATAATACAGAGGAGTGAAAAATGCATTTTGTGAGAATGCAAGGAGGACATTTTTATTTATTTATTCATTATTAAAATTTCTATACCGCCCCATCTCCGAAGACTCGGGGCGGTTCACAACAAACAACATCAGCAATTTAAAACAGCCTATAATTAATTTCTATAATTTTAAAATCTTGATGGTTTTTTTTTAAATTAAAATCCCATTTTTTTTAAAAAAAAATCCCCTGTGGTCATCCCAGGCCGGCCTGCCGGAAGAGCCAGGTTTTTAGCTCCCGACGGAATGCTTTTAGGTCAGGGAGCACACGCAGTGTTTGGGGTAATTCATTCCAGAGGGTTGGCGCCCCCACAGAGAAGGCCCTATTTCTTGGGGTCACCAACCGGCACATAGAGGCCGTTGGGAC